>VTPC01000891.1:64726-103001 GCA_011009095.1 Ignelater luminosus
AAAAAATGATAGCTTCAAAAGTGACATCTACCGAAATAGCGGGCTATTCAAAATAACACCTCTTATTGGAAAACCCTTTATAATGTGGTTTGTGGGAAAGTAAGCCATTTCAAATCATAACAAGCTAATTATGTCAATGGATATAAAAACTACAAATTGAAATTCAGCATAAGTCATTCCTGGATTATTTAGTAATTAGTTTAGAAACATAAAATATTTTCAACCTGTACAATAAGTTATTTATTATAGTTAGCAGTTTGTATCATATTGCATGTAATTTTATCTTATTTTATTTAAATTTTGTAAAACAAGAGAAATAATATTAATGTAATTGTCAATAAAAAAACAATAGTTGTACATAATACATGTATAAATAAGAAACATATGTAACAAAATAAATTTTTTTATAAGTAATAATAATAATAATATAAGTAATAACCATTGAAGATAGATATTTGTGTACAAGAACAATAATGTATCTAAAATGTATTGTGTTAAATTTGATTTCTTTGGATATTTGTGCATGATTTACAACCTCATCTTTAATTTAACAATGCCAATATAAATTTGGTAAAATGAAATTTAATAACAAACAATGCAATGGTAGCATTTCTAGTAATTCATAATGTCCATAAATAAATCTACGCACGCCACTGATACAAGCGCAGCGCCACCAGTTCGAAATATCGGTACTACCAACCAGCTCTTAGTTCGAGGTCACCGACCGGCGTTTGAAAAGAACAAAGGATTTTTGAAGAGTTAGCTTACTTGTCAATATCTATACGCTGATGAAACGACCCGAAGGATTCTTATGATGCAGCACTTTACTTACTTCGTTTCCTAGAAAAGTTAAGAGCTAACGCCATAATGCGAGTGCAATTGTGATTTGTGAACTACATCAAAAATTACGTTTTCTATAACTGTATCGATCATGATAGAGCATCCCTTTAGCAAAAGCCTTTGGCTTATCAACCAAAATTCTTGCACCTTTCCAGGACTCACGTTGGAAGGTCTTACCGACCTTATAGCTAGTGTGTATCACATGAATAATGCCCAGTCGTACATCAAGCACCTTTTAAAATAATTATGTCCAACTCTACTCTCTCTTACGATACGCATAAGAAAAACATCTAAAGAGATTAAAAATAGAAAACCCCAAAAACTGTATAAGCAACACTTTATTTAACAATTATAATAAGTAACAATTTATATCAACAATATTTTTTGCTGCAATTCTATAATATTAATGAACATTTAATAAAATTTATTGAACAATATTTAGTAACAATGTAAGAATATTAATATAGAGAAAAACAGGTAAATAACACTTTGCATCGCTTATTTTTATTCCAATAACTTCCGCAAATTAATATTGAACAATTGATAACTTCTATAAATGATAATGTTATTACATTCCATTCTTCAATAGAACGTATGATGATGCATGAATAGCATCTGTGTCATAATATTATGCAGACTCATATGTCATCCATTTCATCAGGACAAATAGTAAAATCTAAATTATTAGATCTTGACATGTCAAAGTTTCGAGAAATCCCTTCTGAGGAAACTCTCATTTGTTTGTCTTCAACAGAATCTAAATAACGTCGAAGTACATACTGTTTATCTCCTTTACTATTTCCAGGAAAGTAAATCATTTCATTTTCTACAAAGCGTGAATCAGGAGGATAATACTTAGGAAGATCAGCATGACAACTATTGTAATGATGTGTTACAGAACAGGCATCGTCAAGATTATGAAAGCTACATCTTTTCTGCAATGATGGAATTCTTTGAAAAGTTGGAACTCTTGGTCTTTTAATATTTTCGAAGGCATAATTGTTCAAATCGCTATAGGATGAAAATGAATTACGATGAAGACTTTTGTTACAACACTTCTTTACTTCGGCAGAGTCTATCTGTGAACGATGAAAAGGAAGATTTTGTGTCATTGAAGGCCTTATAGTTGATTTTCCTGCTTCTCTGTAACAACCAAACTGTGGTGCGCGACAAAAGGATGGATTGTGATCATAACAATCGTACATACGATTGCTAAAATTTAAAGCTTGAGATTTCCAAGGCTTTTCTAAGCATTTATGGCATTGACAATGGTCTTCGATTTCTTCATCTTGAGGAGAATAATATTGTTCTTTGTAATAATGACTAATTTGCTTTGGTTCCTGAGGTACTGCAAAACTTTTATTGTAGTGCCCATGATGTGGTCTTAATAGATGCACATCTTTAGGTGTTAATTGTCTACCACAAATACGTCTGCAGGGCGCTTCAAAAACACTTTTAACTTGTTTTCTGTCAAAAATATTCTGCTCATCTCCAAATTTTAATGAATTATTGGAAAATCTGTCATTGGATATATTATGTATGTCTGGACCAAACATTTGTGGAATAACTGTTGTATCCATATCAAAATCAAATGTAATGTCGAATAAATCATTTTCTTTAGATTTCTCGATATTATCACCGGAATGATCATCCATAAAAGGGAGATTTTTACAATTATCCTGAAAAACTCCAGAGTTCCGGTTTTTACTTGCAATCACAGGGGGGTTACAATCTTTGACATCACTATTCTTCACTTTTACATTTTCTCTATTAGTTAAACCAGGACCTGCTTCTTTAACTTTTGTGTCTTTTATAACTCGAGAATAATAATCAGTGACTGTAGTTTCCTTACGACCTTTTAGATTTTGAACTTGTGGTTTTACCTCTTGGCTATGTTTATCAGTCTTTTGTTGAGATTGTTTTTGAAAAAGCCCTAGACTTTCCAAAAACGATGTTGATACTAATTCATCTCCTGCACGACTATTATTTTTAGCATTCGTCAAAGTTTCGTTTGTTTGGTTAAGAGATTGTAAGTATGCTTGATCTGAAAGAAGTGTCGTGTTTGGACTCTTAAACATATTACGTTTAAGAGTTGGCCTAGATAAAGATGATGCTTTTAAAGTACTATTTGCATCCGATGTTGAAGTTGATGTTTCTAATGGATCGTTATTTACACTAAAACAGAAAAAGAAACTTTTGGATATGTTTAATTAAGCGTAAAATTTATATTAGTATTAACTGTCGTTGTGTGAAGTTTCGACTTAGGAGATCATTATGAGGTGGGTACAGGTGAATGTGCTTTGTTCTCTTTTCTCCATGCTAAACAGATGTGTCAAAATATCACACGAAAACAGTACAGTACTCCTTTTATACTGATGTGGCAAGCAGAAATTCAGTGATGGATAAACTTAAATTTGAATAATAGAGAACCTAACCTAATACTGAACCTGATGTTTGATTTATTTTCCCTAAATGGTGTCACATCACTTTTGTTTGGCCTTGATACAGATGAGCTCATGTTTTCTCCAATCCTAATACATTTGTTGTCCAGATTAGGTGAATATTTTGTAATGGGGGAAGTGATTAATGGCGATCTCCAAGTTAAAGTTTTTTGAAGATTTTCGTTCGGTTTTGCAGCAATATCTGAGGTTCTACGTTTTTGAATGTTTGGTGTTAGAAAGTTTTGGATTTTGAATCCAATTTCATCTCCATGTTTAACTTTCTTTTCAGGTGTCTTTATATCGTTCTCGATTGAACTTGTATCGCTATCGAAAAGTACATTCAAGTAATCGGCGACTTTTGGTCTCTGTGGCGGGGAAGGATCGTGTCTGTATCTCTTAGATGGCGTATGCTTAAAATTTAAATGGATAAACTCCTTTGGTGTGCAATTTTCGCTCTGAAATAAAGTAGAAATTAGTTAAACTTAGATCATAGTTTGAATTATAATTGTCTATATGATGTCCTGTCTTTATTTTAATTAAACTTTCAATTTAATCCATGTTCAAACTAACAAAGAAGATTCTGATAAAAATTAAAAAAAATACAAAAGTGAAAAATATACTACACTATACTATCATAGAAAGATTTTAAATTATGAAGTCCATTGACCTCTTTTCATTAGAAAACGATAAAAAAACTGATTGCTAGATACACAAGCTCTACACAGTAATCTGGAGAATCCAGAAGTCTGTTAGCATTTAATGGCAAAAGCACTTTTGGACACCATATGTATATACTTTAAAGCAAAGTAGGTAGTTTTCTCATTCCCCAAAACGTATCTCTCACAAAGCGCTATCCATAGAGAAAAGGAACTCCGCCTAACAAATATTTTTGTAATAACCAATGGTAATATCATATTTGGTCTGACGAACCGTAGAGAAATGGTGCAAAAGAGAAAGACTACCAATAAATTTCATTAAAGCAACTGTCATCTGTTTCATTGGCAAAAAGAAACTTGATAACGCGAAGGACCTCAGATTGAGATAGCAGACTCAAGAAAAGAAAACAAAGACCAAATGCTTAAAAGTAAAGCGAACCTTCAAATTTCATATCTAAAAGATACAAAACAAAGCAACCATACCTCTTTGGGCTAATATCTGTCTTCAAACGAGAAAACCTATGATAAGTAAACTTTGAAGATTTGTAGAAGCATGACAGGAAATGGAAACACTAATAGATCTCCCGATTTTAGACACGGTAGTGAAATCAGATACTACAAAAACATCTTACATAATGCCTCTCGAAAGAGAATCTTAAGTCACCTAAATCGAAATCACTTGCAAATTGAAATTAATGTTAGCAAACAGTCTAACACTTCAACAAACCATATTTGGTGATGATATCGAAGGACCAAAAGTGGGGCAGTTAAAATAAGTCGCTCTCGTAGTAGAAAGAAATTCAAAGGGAATTATTATAAACCTAGACGAATTTCAGGCGAAACTGATAGCGATTACAGTCTGTGTTTCAAATATTATTAAGGGATAACTGTCAAATAAGGGTCATCCTAATCGAATCCAACAGTCAGACTGCAATAAAAGCCATATAGGCCATTAAACATACCTCAAATGTTGTTAAGAACTATGTAGAGGCTCTGAATGAGCTAGCTATTAACAACAGGGTTATCCGTTAATGAATACCAAGTGACATTACAAAGAGGAGGACGAAAAGCTACTTGATAGGGCCTAAGCCTAGCCGCTGCGTTTTTTATAGCACAATTTTTAAGGAGCTGATTGCAGAAGGGCATCTTAAGTAATGGAGAAACTCTTCTGGTCTGAGGCAATCTCGAATGTTTATCCGAGAACTGTCTAAGAAAACAAGTTGAATTTTAGTAAGAAACAAATTCGAAGCATAAGTGAACAAAAGCCCTCTTGTAGTTTGTGTGGTATGCAAGACACAGACTTCTTGGGGCCACGTCCGTTGTAGCAAGGGATGTCTTTCAACTTTCAAAACTAATTTGGACTAAACTTGTTTTATCAATAGTACTTACTTATGACCATATGGAAAAGTGTGATTAACAGTTAATTAGGAACCGCCTTGCGGGCACCAAACATAGAACCTGTTGAAATCCTGGCCGAACGCGGAAAGCCCGTTCGAACTAACCTACCTTGTGGGGTCCTTTTTCTTTGTCCTTACCCCGCATTGCAGGGGTTGCGAGAGTAGTTGTTACGCCACTGTGTGATGTCTTTTGTTTTGGAGCTTTATAATTTTCAAGATGCCGGATGTCGAAATTTATTTCAGATTCTCTTATTTTTCTAAAATTTTGAGAACGACACGCACACATAATCATGGAGAAACTTTAGTGTGGCACTATAATGATACCTACCATTTTATTAATTTTTGAATCATCATTAGTGATGCTTATGAAAAGTTTTACAAAATTTTATAAAATTTCAATCCGGCACATCTCATAATAAAATTTGTTAAATTTTAAAAATAACTAATTCTTCAGTGACGTAACATATATTTTTTTAAAGAAGTGCACATATATGCTGTATCGTGGAAACTGTGCACAGCACATGAATCTTCACTTTACTTTTCCATATGTAGGTAACATTTGTAGAAAAGATTTCATAAAAATTAGCATGCAGTTGGGCGACTTTCCTTAAAGTGCAGAACTACCAGAGGTATGATGGATAGGGCAGATCTGGACAATAGGTCATTCCTAGTCACAGTAAGAAGAGAAAACAGAATGTTTAAAATTTCACACTTTACAGCAGAATAATTGCTAATTTGAGGTTAGTGCTGTATACTACCGCATAAGAACTAATTCAACTTTCTTCTAAATTATATAGCAGATACAAGGTGTTCCAGTCAACAAGATCAAAAAAGGTTACGATTTCAATTTTTGGATATTTCATAAATAAATTTACGAATTATGGCATTATAAACTCCTTAATACAACTTTCATAACTGCATTTTGTCCTTAGTAAATAGCATTACACAAAAAAGTGGTTTTGAAGGTTAAATAATCATACAGGGTGTTTCTCAATTCCACTGATATAGCTTAAAGGTGTGTTCCTTAGGTAATTTTCAAGCCAAAAATACCTGATACATACAGGGTGTTACTTAATGTTATGTACTTATTTTAATGAGCAATTCTTGGGCCAATTCTTAGTCAAAAAGTTCATATAAATGTATGTTCTAAAATGTTTGGTTTTCTATATACAGGGTGTTGAAGTTTTTATTTTTTTAGATAAGAACAAAAGTTCATTAAAAAAAAGAATCAAAACGTTTCCTTAGCAACGGATAAAGCTAACTTAGTTTTATGTAAACGGTTTTCGCTTAGGAACAAGTTGCATATATCCGAGTAATGAGTAATGTCGGTAATATTTTAATTATTTTCTTTAAAATGGTAAGCTATACGAAAAAACTGAAAAAGACCTTTTTTGTCTATAATTGAATAGTAATTAATAATAAAATAACAAATAACTTTCAAAAAAATCAGTGGCGTAACAATTTCTTCGTTAAAATTCTATCGTTACGTAGCCATACCTACGCCATTAATTAAATAAAAAAGAACTGTTTTAGGTGAAAAAGTGTGTTTTAATACCGTAAAAATTTATACTAAAATCTAGTGTAATATCTCAAACGGTTTTAGAAATTTTTGGTAAAAACCAAAAAAAAATCAAAACTTCAACGCCCTGTATATCGAAAACCAAGCATTTTCGGGCATACTTTTATAAAACCTTTTTGACTTAGAATTGAACCAAGAATCGCCCATTAAAATAAGTACATAACATTAAGTAACACCCTGTATACAATGTGTCCAAAATAAGGATGCACAGCATGGGGATCGTGGAAACGGTAAGAGATACAGCATCGGTTAAATGGGATGAAAGTTGGCTATTTATGGGACCTTTTTGTTGGCGTTTGCAAAATCTAGATATCTTGGATAGTTTCAGAGATATTTAAAAAAAAATAGATTTCTCAATTTTTGCTATTATTTTTTCTTTCCTTTATTTGAAGAGATATCAGAAAACTAAAACCACTTTTCCATTGCCACTTTTTGTTCTCTATTAAAATACGCTAACAAAATTCCTGTACAACGTTTCGGTTTTGAGTAACCATCATCAACCTCATTTTTTTAAATAGGCGGAAAAACAATTGAAAATTGTTTTGGATAGCTTCTGTTGTCACGATTCTAATGATGTAAACATGATAGAGTCGAGTCGCCGGACACTGTACAAACAAAAATTATTGTTTGACATTTAGGTGCAATTTGCTACCCAGAATAAGTTTCTTATTAAAAAAAAATAAAGAAAATGAAAGTATAGCCACCTTCTTGAAAGAAACTCCACTAAGAGAGTTCTCGAAATTAATACTGCAGTTCATATTTTTTCCCAAACGAAATTTTCTTTTTTCCTTGACAGGAACTTGCTGAGTAAATTTAAACATTGATTCTGGTATTTCATCAATTTGTTGGGTTAGATCAGAGGTATTATTACGTCTTGCTGTAGCAAAAAATTCATCGGAATATACTAGTGATGTGTTAGTTGTATTCAATTCTTTTGGGAGAAATGTCATCTTATGTTTGTTTCCTTTATCATACTTTAAAGGAGTATTACTATGAATATTATTATGTGATTTATTATCTGTTTGTTTTTTATATTCCTTTATAGAGTTATCAATTAGACTTTGTAAGATACTGTCATTCTGATCTTCTGTTGAACTTATAGGATGATTCTTTGCCGTAGTAGCATCTTCCTTTGGTGCGTTTACAAAATTTGTTTTGTTAGAAGATAATAGTCTGTCAATATTAATATCATCAAAAAAATGTACATCTGCTTGTTCTATAAAAGAAGTAGATGTAATGTTTTCTTCGTTGGGTTGATGTTCTTTCGGTTCTGTTAGAAGATTCACTGGTTCTTGATTCGTGACGGAAGTAGACGAAATATTCTCTTCGTTATCGTTTGGGTTTTTCGGTTTTGTTGTAGTACAGTTTTTGAACACATTCGAATTACTGATAGGATTTATTTTTGGAATGCGAGGTTTGGTTGACGACTTGATTGCAGTTTCCTGAAACGTCAGAATATACATTAGATTCTTATGTCAAGTTATAATACAGCGTGAATGGAAATTTGTCGATCGACTATAATAGCTCTCTGACTTTAAAGATATTGCACGTGTAAGGCGAAAGCTTGCTTAATACGATACCAACCAAGCAAAACAAAATTAATAAGCCAATAAACTTAGAAGACTACTAGATCTTTTGTTCTTCTAACTTTTCCACCTTACATTAATAAAAGTAAGAATATTACGTTTTTAAAAGGTAAGTTAAATTTTGGCTGAATTTTTTCCCGGGTAAAGTTATAAATTTGATGGCATCAGACAGTTATTAATTTATAAATAAATTTTTCCTATTTTCGATATTTTTAAAGACAAAACACGACAAATGAAATCCCGATCGCCCTGTATATTTTTGTAGATAGGCCATGTATACTTACACTTTTCTTTCTTTGATTCTTGGGTTTCGAAGTTTTAAAGTAAGTATCCATAAATGTTTGAATATGCGATGGTTGTTTATTCTGTCTTGGTTTAGTTATTTCTCTTTTCTTAGGGACTTCCTAAAAATTGCACAGATTTTTATAAAACTGTGTAAACAATGATGCAAGAAAGCTACCGATGAAGTCAACATATTGGAAATAACTTTCAGAAGCGAGATTTAGCTACAAACAGTTACGCAATATTTCTATTCAAGAAATTAAAGTCTCCCCCCTCCAAACTCTGTACTAATCTGTACTGTACTGTAGAGAATTTACACATACCTGCTTTTTGTTGTTGTTTGTACATTTCTTCGCGTTTGAAGGAACGAAATTAACATTGCAGTCAAATCCAACTGAAAAACAAATAAAATAATAAACAAAATATGCATTGAGAATTGTATAAATTTATTACCCCAGTCTTCACTTATTAAATGAGCCATTATTTGACCCTCATAATCTTTTGGAAAGTCAAACGTTTTCACAGTTTCTGGGTTTTCTATAAAATGACTATGTCTAGAAAAAAAGACAAAATGAAAGTCATATGACCATACTAAAACAATACTGACTTTTTACAAAAATATCAATTATTTGTGAATTTATTGTCAATCAAACTATGTATTCCAAAAGCTGGGATGATTACCAATAAATTCACAAACAAATGCTTGATCTTAGTTTCGAATTGTGTATTTTTTTGTCTGCAACGTAGTCACCATTGATGTTAATTTATGTTGTCTATTTCCTAAAATTCAAATTTAAAGTGATCGTTTCGGTATTCTGCTTAACCCATACTAGAGAATTATGCAAGACAACTTATATTGATTTCTATCAAGTCTTGCCTAAAATATAAAAAAGTGATAGGGAAAATGTGTACTTCTGCCTTGTTCAATCCCAAATTAGTTATTTTAGTTTGGTTTAATAGTCATTTCAAACCCCTTACTAGAGCCTTGCATCCTTTCCAGAGTATCTGTCATGGAGAAATAGGTTTTAAGTTTCTTAGCCATACCTGTGAATCACCTATCACTTTTCTATTCCAGAATGTAACATGCTTAGTATGTTAGTGTCTGATTGCGCGCATGCTTATATCTACACACACAAAGCGTTGACTTCTTGTTGAATATGAAAGTAGCAAGACCAGCACATCACTTCTACAGTGTGTCCAAAAAGTATGGAATATCCTATATATCTCAGTAAATATGCATTTTATGGAAAAATGTTTTTTATAAAAGTTGTTTAGTGTTTAGTTTTACATTACAGGGCAATACCAAATAACTATTTAGAAAAAACCAAAAGCGCAACGAATAAAGCTTCAATTTTTTTTAATGGGAAGGCACCCCTTTATTGTATTCATTTGATAGAGAATGTTTCTCTCTTTTCAATGATGTAAACTATTGCTAAACTTGCATAAATACATTTTGATTAAAATGCAAAAAATTGCTTGAATACTAACGCTTAAAAGTTTATTTCAATATTGATCTGTTACTTTTCCAGTATGCGGCCTTTAAATCTTCATTACCATCTAGTCACATTATAGTCGGCGTGATACACTTTTGTTGGTTGCAACAATTAAATGCGTCGTAGAAATGTCAATTAATAACCGAACTACAGTGAAAAGTTATTTGTTTAATTAACTTAGACATTTTGATTAACGTGAGGACCACAAGGTTACAAAAACTAAGACTTGCTATGGATCATTTATCAGAAAAACATCGTATCGAAATTTTAATGATGCTGGGATATGAAGACAGTAAGAGAACACAGGAAGAAGTTTGCAATTTGTTTAGTAACGTGCACCTCGAATATTATATTCCTCAGTCTCAGTAAGAGCTGTTTGATACTGTGCTAAAGTATGTAAAAATCTTATGAAAGAATTTTTACAAAAACTTCTTTGAAAAGTATTTTTTGGGCGTGCGCAGTATCAATATATTTACAGCCGTTTGCAGCAACCTTTAATGTGACTCGTAAACATAACCTCAAATGATAGGGAAGCAAGCAAAAGACCGAAAGTTTTTAAAAAATTAATTAGTACAAAAGTTTATAGAAAATTTAGCACAGTGTCAAACAGCTCTAAGTAAAATTTTGTAACGGGAAAAAGCTGAAAAAGAGATCTAATTCCCGTATAAGCCAGAAATCGGAAGATGTTCAATCCCGTAGCTTGAATTCGAGGACGGGGGAGGGGAGGTTCAAAAATAGTAAATAACCCAAGTAATGATGTTCTTACCTAAACTTAAAACTAAGATTTTGACAAAAAACTCAAATAAAGATACCTAGAGAGCACCAGGAAACAGTAATACTAAACGATGTAATTCGTCGACCTGTCCCCACATCGACGAACTCCCTGTATATAGGGATCCACTCCCTGACCACCCTGTATATAAAAAGTTACGAATCGTGTTCTGATGTTAGAATACGCTCTCTCTGTTCTCATACTAAAAATAAACTTTATAAAACATCAACTTTAGTAAACAAAACTTAATAATTCTTCTGCTGCTTCTAGAAGCCAGAAATCCAACTCACAGTACATTACCTAATTATAAATCTGAAAACAAAACAAACAATGCTTAAATAAAATACCAAAAATAATTAACACACAATAGATTTATTACTATACTTTGAAATGAAAAATGATCAACAAGAGATCAAATATGGACTACAAAGATACGGTAACAATTTTAACAACAAATCTTTAAAGAAACCTTAAACAAAATATCTGTTAACAATATAAATAGCTTATTGAATATTATAAAACGAAATGAAACAATGGATTCATATTAAATCAATACATTTAAAGCGAAACTCAGAGCAGAACTCGGATGAGTTCGCAAAATTTTGAAGTGACATTACAATTTTGCATAAATTTCATGAGAAGGGTTTCTGTCAAAGATTGTCCAAAAACGGGCAAACTTAAAGCTCTAAATTCTAAACAATGAACAACGTGAGAATGTAATGTTGGCTGTCATGGAAAATCCGTATGTTTCTGTTCGACAAATTGCTCCTGAACAGACTTGGAAGAAATCCGGTGCACACGAGGTTCTAAGAAAGGAGAAGTGGCATCCGTATAAACCTTGTGTAGTTCAAAAATTAGTAGAAGATGATTTAGATCGAAGATTACAATTTTGCGAAGAAATAACATATAGGATTCAGAAAAATACAAATTTTCATAAAAATATCCTCTTCAATGATAAGGCAACGTTTTGTTTGAATGGTACCTACCATTAGCAAGTAAAACACGCGCTACAGGTCTTCGCTAAATCGTGGCTGGTATGTAGAAGGGTACACCCAATATCAGCAGAAAGTCAATGTCTGGGCAGGAATTATTGGAACCCAAATTTTAGAATCTTTTTTTATAGAACATAATTTAACAGCGGGTGCTTATCTAGATTTCTTAAGATTTGACTTAGCTCCTGCTTTAGCTGTTCTATTTCCTAATGAACTAGATCCAGGTGTACCCCATAACAAAATATGGTTGCAACAAGACGGGGCTCCTCCTCATTTCATAATTAATGTCCGACAATTTCTCGACAATACTTTCCCTTATTGATGGATAGGCAGAAGAAATGCAGTAGAATGGCCAGATCGCTCGCAGGATTTAGAACCACTTGATTTCTTTCTGTGGAGCCATCTCAAAAGTAAGATTTATGTCGATATGCCGGAAGATATTGAAACCCTAAAAGGCCGTATAAGAACAGAGATTAGAGCTATCACACCAAAAACGATTCAAAATGCAATAAACGAATTTAAAAGACTGTGAATGGTGCACACTTTGAACATCTTATATGAACTGTAGAGTGTAGTTATAGAATGTTTTGAATTCGTAACAGATGTACGATATATCGAAATAAACTTTCAAGCATTTTTTTGCGTTTTAATCAAAATTTACTTATGCAAGTTCTCTATCAAATGAGTACAATAAAGGGATACCTACCCATTAAAAAAAAATTAAAGCGTTATTCGTTGCGCTTTTGTTTTTTTTTTAAATAGTTATTTGGTATTGTACTGTAATGTAGAACTAAATACTAATCAACTTTTATAGGAAACATTTTTTCATAAAATGCATGCTTACTGAGATAGATAGGATATTGCATACTTTTCGGGCACACTGTATACAGTGTGTTCACATTTCGATGCTCACTATTGGGATCTCGGAAATTGTAAGAGATACGAAGTTGGTTAAGTTAGAAGAAATTTAGCTATTTTGAAGATCAATTTACTTATGCTTTTGTTTTTTTAAAAAAATTCATGGCTTACTAGATATTTGCTAAAAACGAAATTATCTTATTTTTTTAAAGTGAAACATATCAGGAACAAGCAAAAATAGAAAAGAACAGCAAAGAGGGTGATTTAAAGAATGTACTCCGAAACACAAAAACATTATTTTCGCAATTGTCTTTTGTTTTACTTCGGCGGTGAAGCGTAAATCCAAATTTTTTTCTAATGAAACGCCTACTTGATTTTCGTATTATTGAACTGCACGCCTTAAATGCTTTTTAGTGATACATGGTTTAACATAGCTATTCTTTTGTTTTACCGAGTTATGAAGTGAAAATCATTTTTCATCGTAGTGTGCCATGACATCTAACACACAAAGTCGTGGATTTTTATCAAAGAAATTCATTTGTTATGCAAGAATTCCTAAAACAAAATAAATACGCTTTTATGGGGCATTAGATGCTTAGTTGATGCTATCTGTGAATGATCAGTAAATTATCTTAAAAGCGTCTTTTGTTTTGTTTTAGCAATTGTTACATAACAAATGTAATTTATCTGTTTAAAGCCATGGCACACTAAGTAGGAAATGCTTTTTATTTAAAAAAAATAAGATAATGTCGTTTTTAGCAAATATCTAGTAAGCCATGAGCTTTTTTGAAACAGCAAAAGCATAAGTAAACTGATCTCCAAAATAGGCAAATCTTTTCTAATTTAACCCACTTCGTAGCTCTTACAATTTCCGAGATCCCAATAGTGAGCATCGAAATGTGGACACACTGTATGTTCTCTGATAGATTTTATGGGCTAACATTTCCGTATCGTTCTAGGAACTCAGTTCTACTTTTAATATGTGCCAATCTGTGGGTTTAGAAATTGATTACTGGGGTGACAGTTTACTAATCCAGAGTCGTGATTTGATTATTGCGCAGTTGGTCTGGTTCACATAACTCGCATCAAACTTTTTATGCTTTAGTACTCAAGAGAAGCCCTCTAGAACAAACATCACTGGTCACTGATCAAATTGATGATAAATAGCCACCCCAGCTTTATCATCGACCCACACGGGTAAAGTCTATAATTATTTGTTTAATTTCGTGATTTCGATAATTAAAAATAAAAAATTACGCCAAATTCTCATGCTGAATTAAACTTTTTAAATTGTAGATTAAAAAGGATTTATAAACGAATGTGATATTTTAAATTTCTTATGTAAATTAATCATTTACTATCTAATTGTCAAGCTTACACGTTGTAAAGGTGAAATTATTCTTTTAAATATCGTTTAGTAAAGATACAGTTTGAATAAGTTGGAATATAATCGATCAATACGTAGGTTTGTTATAAAATTGAATTTATATGTTTGTACGGTTACAATTTTCTTTTATATGCCTGCCTGTCCGCTTCGAACATTTGGCAAACCCTTTCTAAACATTATATTGGATTTCATGCACTGAAAAGTACCTATAATACAGAAAATTCTTAACTATGATGACAAAACATCGAGTCGGGTACTCCCTATTGATCTGTCATATTAGTGTAAATACTTATGAAATCTTTTACTTCTTGCTCTTTTGTATTACTCTTATTACTTACAGTTGCTTCTCATATGAAATTATATTATTATTCGTATCTCCAACCAGAAGATTCATACAAGAATTAACATTAACACTAGACTTGACTTTTAGGATATCGGCATTATTTAAGCGAATAATTAATTTCACAGTGAGATTATTTTCATGTAATACATCTTCAAAAAATAGTTCATAATCAGGGAGATGAGCAACTTGATCTTGTATTGTATTCCCCATAGGTGCTTTCCGATGTATAATCTAAAACATAATTGTAAGTCATATTTAATTTATTTGTATAGTATAACTTACCCTTTCAATTTCTCTAGGATTTGTTTTTAAAATATCTTTAAAAGTCGTTTTACCAGCATTTACTAAAGCGGAAGAAAAAGCACTTCCAATACCCGACAGTTGTCTGCTTACAAACGGAGTGTTTTCCCATAAGCGGGTATGAAAACATTTTGACAAAATTAATGCACTTAGTAATGCTGAATAGCAATCACCTTTAGTTTCCAAATATTCTGCTAGACCTAGAACATATAAAGTATAAGTAATTTACAGATAAGTAAAAACTGTCTTTGCATTTACATTTTGTAATTCTTTCTCCAATACGCATAATTCTTTGAGATTCTGTCACTAAAGACTGTTCCAAAATCTGAAGGCAACCAAAAACTGCTTGTATTATACTGGAAAGAATATGAGACGTTAGGATTGGTGGTACTACAAGATTTCTATCACTTACCAATTAATTTTCATATCAACAGTTCTGATTCTATCATTAAATGGAAAGCGGATTGTTTCTCTATAACGGCATTTGTTCAACAAATTAAGAGCTTTTTTATCATTTACACGAAGGTATATTTCAGAAAATTCTCGGCATTTAGAGATTAATCTTAATATTTGTTGCAAAATTTCTTTGCCGGTAACCTAAAACAAATAAAAATTAAAAATATAGAAGATTACTATTTCGACAGACATTTTACCTGTGTAAAGAGTTCCATCGTATCAAAAGCGACGCAATACTTTGCCATGAGCAATCCTGTGTTTGTCGGATGAAGTGTTATGTTAGTGTCATCAATTACTAGCATACCTGCACGCGATAATCTATTTATTTCTATCTGGCACATATCTATTGACAAAATATGACATATCAAAGTAAAGAACTATTATAACAACAGTTAAAATGTACAAAAAATTATTAATAATAATAAACATCAGCAGTCTGGAACATAGAAACACCAACAAGTTCAGGCGAAAGTATTGGTCTGCTAGCTGATCCAGTCTGGCTCATTGCAAAAGAGACAGATTCTGAAAATCTCGAGCCCTTAACGGAAAATGTTATATGCGTCGACAACTTCTAATCTCAGACCGACATCTTTGTCAAGATTCACCGACCTTCTTCCAATCTTTTATTCGACGATCGTAATTCTCAGCAAAACAAACAAAGATCAAAATATGTTTGGTTATTCACTCTCTCTTTTGAATTGGAAAGCTGATTTTGGCCCAAAAGAGTCATTGTCGAACAACTTGCCCAATCTCTATCAGACAAGAATAAGATTTTAACCATCAATTCGGTTTCGAATCGGTGTAATTTGATCTTTCGATTGCATACCAACTTTCGTTGTGTCGATAACTCCTGTAACTGTCTTATGGCTACGTTCTTTGATATCGAACTATTCTTTATACATATACGAGCCCTATTGCACACCAGTTCGCCCAACTATGATTTTTTCCTTATTTTTAGAAATACTTCTTTTACAAAAACATATAAAAAAAGCTGTACATTTTTTATTTTACCTTTTAGTCACCTAAATTCTACAGACTTGTTGATTTACTTTTTAATTTTCGCAAATTGAACAGCTCTCAGAAAAATAGAGGTTAGGTAGTGTAACAAGAGCTTGCAAATCTATTAATACTTTCTATACTTATCACGGCCACAGTAAATTTTTTGATACTAGATCTAGCTAGTCTTGGAAAAATACATGAAAGTAGTCATTTTGACAGTTTGTAAAAAAATGCCGAGGAGCAAAGCGTTGCCTGAAGATTTGCGCAGAGTTATCATGAATTTATCAGCACAGGGTAATTCTGGCTGTAAAATTGCTAAAACGTTAGGATTATCGCGTTATACTGTACGAGACATTATTAAATATCACAAAGAAGCAAGTTTGATAGCTACAAAGCAACGTTTCAAGCAAAGTTCTGCTATAACGAATGCCGAATTACAAATTCTGGGACGTTTAGTTACGAAAAATCGTCGTGCTAGTTCCACAGCTCTCACTGCCCTCTGGAATGAAAACATAGAAAAAAATTATTCAAAATACACTTTACTACGTGCACTTAAGCGTATGGGTTATAAGTTTTATAAGGTAAACATATTTTTGGTTTAGCGTTAGTACCCTTTAACAAAACTTTTCCCACCCCATCAGGCGAAACAGAAACCACTATTAACTAATAAACAAATGAAAAATCGTATGGTGTGGGTTAGAGCTCACAAAAATTGGACTTTGGAAGAGGGGCACAGTAGTTTGGTCTGATGAATCACGTTTCGAGGTATCCATAGGTGATAGATACTAAGAGTAGAGTAATAAGAACAAAATCAGAAGCATACAATACCGATTGCTTACGGACTAAAGTTAAATTCCCTGCCTCTATTATGGTGTGGGGCAGCATGTCTTCCTCCGGTTTGGGTAGACTATTTTGCAGACGGTATAATTAATGCTAACAAATACATTTAAATTCTGGAACAGCATCTTTTGCCTACAATCGAATCTTTAGAGTTAGACGGTAGGAAACGAGTTTTTCAACAAGACGGCGCTTCATGCCACAGCGCAAGAAAGGTAAAAGTCTGGATGACTGAAAATAACCTAGAGACATTGCCCTGGATCTCTAGTAGCCCGGATCTATCACCTATCGAAACGTTGAGGAATAGAATGAAAAAGAAGCTCAGAGAACATCCTGCTCGAACACTCAATGATTTGAAACACAGACTCCAAGAGATTTGGGACTCATTTACTCCGGATGAGTGTAAAGCACTGGTCGATACCATGTCTAGGCGAATTAAAGCTGTTATAAAACAAAGGCGGTACTACCCAGTGGTAGAAAGTTTCATTTAAAATGTTACGAGGGTGGTCTGAAAAGTTTCCGACCTCAACGTGAAAATGGCAGCACTCGTAAATAAAAGCTACTGAATTTCGTTGTTCATCTGTTGACAGTTACTCACCAAAGTTTCAGCCATTTTGGACGCGCAGGTTTTATGTAACAGTCGTTTGAGTGAGTTGATGTGAGTTTTTTTGTGAAAATGGACAAAATCGAGTATCGCGCTGTCATTAAATATTTGTTTTTGAAAGGCAATACGCCTTCGCAAATAAGAGATGAGTTGGATTCTGTGTATGGGGACTCTGCACCGTCATTTACCACAGTGAAGTTTTGAGCTGCTGAATTTAAACGTGGCCGTAAGAGCTTGGAAGACGATGAACGTTCGGGACGTCCAAAAACTGCAACTACCGACGAAAACATCGCCAAAGTTCACCAAATGGTGCTAGAAGACCGCCGAATTAAAGTGAGAGAGATAGCAGAGGTTATGAACATGTCAAAAGAACGTGTTTGTCACATATTAAATCAACATTTAGGCATGAGAAAGCTGTCCGCGCGTTGGGTGCCGCGTTCGCTCACGTTAGACCAAAAACGTGTTCGAATGAATATTTCCAACGCTCTTTTGGCGCAGTTTAGGCGAAATAAATCCGAGTTTTGGCGCCGATTAATTACTGTAGATGAAACTTGGATACACCATTATACGCCCGAAACCGGGGGAACCGGCTCCAAAAAAAGCAAAAACTGTTTTTTCGGCTGGGAAAGTGATGGCGACTGTTTTTTGGGATAGTCATGGAGTTATTTTAATCGATTATCTTCAAAAAGGAAAAACCATTACAGGAGCATACTATGTATCATTACTTGACAAGCTGAAGGCAGAACTTGCGAAAAAACGGCCACATTTGCAGAAAAAGAAAATCCTGTTGCACCAAGACACACCTCAGCGGTTGCCGTGGCGAAAATCCACGAATTACGGTTTGAACTGCTTGACCATCCGCCTTACTCACCAGATGTAGCCCCAAGCGACTTCTTTTTGTTCCCTCATCTAAAAATTGCGCTCGGAGGACAAAGATTTTCGTCAAATGAAGAGGCAATCACCTTCGTGAACAATTATTTTGCAGAGAAAAATGCCGAGTACTATTTGGACGGGTTACAGAGATGGGAGCATCGCTGGGAGAAGTGTGTAGAGTTACAAGGAGACTATGTGGAAAAATAAAAAAAAATTTTCAGAAAAAATGTCTTGTACCTTTGTTAGGTCGGAAACTTTTCAGACCACCCTCGTATAAGATGTTTTTGCATCCAGAAACTCAAATATTTTTAACTCATCGTTTTCAACCACTTTTTTGATTTGGTGGTTTCATAACTGATTGTTTTCCGATTGGCTGTTACAGCAGAATATTTCATTGGATCGAGGTAGCTTCTTAAAATCTGTTTGGGCAATTCTTTTGTATTGACAAATTAGATATTCAACTTTTTGGGTTCTTCGACATCTTAGATTTATATTTGATGTTCTCTGGTACCTTGTTAATCTTGACTATAACTGCATTTATCAAAAGTACCTGTTCTTATGTTGTTGAGATCTTTGATTTTTTTCTTAAATGGGTAGAGAGTAAAAATGTATCTACTGCATTGAATTTAGTAACTGTGAAGTTTGGTAGTTTTTGTTAGGTTTGCTTTAAAAGAAAAAGGTACTTACCATCTTATATATATACCTACCCATATTCCTTTACAAAAACATAATCATTATAAAATCCAGTTGTGATATTATTACTAACATTTCATTATACAATCTTATTTTTATTAAATAAGTTAGGTCGATATTTGCATCATAACATAGGTAAATTAGGCAAAGTTAGTAATATATTGTTCATCAAGAATATCGAAGAAGCGGACATTCAAAATTAGAAAGAAACTGTGTGAAATATTGTTATAATAGAAAAACCTAAAAGTACAAACTAGGAAGTTACTTTATGATGTTGATTCATTAAGAGAAAAATAATTAAATTATCCAAGGATGTTTATCTCGCCATGTTTGACAAACAGTACTTATTACACTGCTAGTTATGACAATGCATTTTCATTAGCATATCAGAAAATGTAAACCCATTGTATTCCACCTCGAGTGTAAACACTATAATTTTTACTATTTCCTAAAATATTTCAAACTCCTAATCATACTTATTTAAACTTTTTAATATTTCTGAGCTATAGTTCAGGTTTGACAGAAAAAGAGAAGAAATAATGAAAGAATAAGATTATTGTTACCTAGTAGTCTTCTGTCTATTTGATCCTGGGTAAGACCTAATGGCAATCCATAATATCTCTGGTGCTTTCTAGCACGAATATATAGAAAAGTTGATGTTAACCATTGCATTGCCACACCCAAATCAGTAATTGTGCGTAAAACAATCTCAGCGTTCAGATGTTCTGTTAACTGTCTATGTAAATTGGATTCTATGGATTGCTCACCATCGATCATACTTTCGATTTTTTTCTGTAAATAAACAATATTATTTTAGTAGATGACAGAACTTTTGTAAAAAATATAAAATGCAAAGGTAAATAGTAAACTACCTATAATATATTTTCTCATGATGATTACATTTTTATTATATCATCTATTATAATAAAAGATTCACATATTTAGTAAACGAACTGTTTATTATGCTCTTAATTGAAATTAACGTATAATTAGCCAACTGGTTATATCTTGCTATAGATCTTTACATTTTTGTAACATTTATTTAACTAACAATGGGATTTTGCCAAACACGGCCGACCTTGCGTTCTGAATTGTGTGAAAAATTCTTAGCTAAGATACGTTATGTGCTATACACTCAGAAATTTTGTCTACATTGTAGGACCTGTTGTTATCGTTATTATTTATGATTACTGAGTTATGCTATAGCGTGAAATAACGTGGGAAAGAATAATTATTCAACCACCTATAAGATGTGCAATTCTGCAGAATATTTACTGTAATAATAAATGCAGTGATGCAAACGCATACCTGCAGTTAAATTATGCGTTTTTTTATTTTTCTACATTTTAAGAAAAATAACACTTTGTGATTAATCTTTATGCACTTTTTATGATTATCAAGTCTTTTCAGAACTGTTTTAAACATTTATACAGATTTATGCAGACTTATCAAGTAAATAAGTTTTACTATTTTTATAATTATTATAATTATTAATTGTTTTATATCGTAAATAACTATAATAATCACATAAGATTTCTTTGTCTATGGACATATTGCAAAAGCTTGTGATTCTTCAAAAATGCTTCTGTTAGGTTTCAAGTAGGGATCTTATATAATTCTAATACGCAAAAAGAATGTTTTTAAACTTTGCAAAATCTGGAATAAATAAAATTGAAAATTCAAAAAATCGCTTCCTACTTCAATACACAGAAAAACAATAAAGAACCTTGGCATTCTAATGAACCCAAAGCTCTTCCTTGCTTTAGAAAAAAAAAGTGTTAGTTTTAGATTCAATAAGTAAATAAATTACATACATTAAAAATTAATCTTGTTTCGTTATCAGTTGAAGATTTGTTAGAAATTAAATAAGTCAATAATAAGAAGTAAGTAATGCGTGCTTTAATCAAATCTAATACTTTCACTAATATACGTGAATACACACATATTTAACTTATATTAATTCATAAATATTAATTTATTATAACATCTTCCCAAGTATAAATGACTGTCCTTGTAGAATCCTACCCCCATTAGCAGCAGATATAAAAACCTTTGACTTGGTATGATAGATTCAGTATTGTCAGTTTTTTAGTGAAGATAAGACGTGCACTCACTGGTGATTATTTTAATTATTAAAAATAGTAGGTGCATATAAAAGGTAAGTACGTGAAGTAATAATTTCACAACAAAAGTATAAGACTAAACAAATTAAATTTATTAAAATTGTAAAATAGTAGAAAGAGAAAAAATCCTAAAAATTCTGTTAACGCAATTTTCGACAAAAGTGTATACCGTATACCAACTTTGGAAACTATGTATAGAGATTTCACAATTACATTATTTAAAAATCGTTTAATTCATTAATAAATACTCTAATAAATTAATCTCTGATAAAATAAACCATCTTTAGTAGTTCAAAGTTGACATATGGTAAACTCTTAGCTGCAAGATTATTTAAGATTTTTGTTAATCATCATTTTGATCCTGTTGAAAACCACAAATTTTTATAACGTGCCATCAGTCTTACTTTTTCCAAAAATATAAAGAGAGTGACTTCTATTTTGCTTGATTATAAGACAGGAAATTATTACACATCACCGTGTATTTTGTTTAATTTAAAGTTTATTTTCAGAATTAAAAATGAAGACTGTAATATATTTCGCAGCTGTTATTTTGGCAGTTTGTGCTCGTCCCCAGCAACCACCACAACAGTCCCCTCCAAGGCCAGTAAGTATTTTTTCAGTATTGTACATAAACATCAAGAGTGTTTGCAAATTTGTTTAAGATTTTGAAGCTACTTTTTATATATATTTCACTGTAGGATCGACTACATCATTTTGTTCCAATCGCAGTTTCTTTTCATCTTATTTTCACATTTCTAATTATCTTGTTTTGAAATAATACTAACAGCCTATATAATAAATTCCTAGGCTAAATAATGTAAATCAGCTTCTGAATTTCAAAGTTCCAATTCTAGCAGTTTTTTATAGTCCATGTACTGACTTCTTTCTTCTTCCAATGTAACACCAAGTAGATATTTTTATTTTATAATCTAAATACCTACTATCAGAGATTTCATCTCTACAGAGCATTCTTTTCTATTTAAGCAATGATTGGAATGCCTTCAACTTGGATTTATCCTGATTTAGATTCAGATTCTATCATCATGTTATACCAGGTGGTCAGAAAATTAGATTTATTTAGATTCTATGTTATCTCGTCGCTATCATCTTCTAAATTTTATTATTTTTACCCAAAAGATTTCTTCTTCAATATGCAATCATCTAAGCTTCAAATTTTTTTATTCCTTATTAACCTCTCAAGAGGAGAATCTAATAGTTATTTACATACCAAGGGAGGAAAGTAATTTATTGCAGTCGAGACATATTACTTACTGTCGTGAGACCTTCATTTTTTTGCTCATAAACTAAATTCATTTTCGTTCAAAACAGGGACGTAATAATTCATTACAGCTCTTGGGACGTTATAAGGGCAGAAAAAAATTATATTACTGGTGCATTGGTGCATGACGTCCATTATTTCAAATAATATTGTTTTACATGATTTTATTAGAAAAATTTGTTATTTCACTGAGAATTGCGCCGGTGTTTTTTGCTAGTCCACAAAAACAACAACACATATACAAATAAGAAATCTGAATTTTTGAAATTCGTACTCGTAATTTTTAGTTTTATACCTAATTTATCACGTTGCGCTTTAGTTTTTCTTGCAATATGTTTTGCTTGCACATAATACAGTGTGTCCAAGATAAGGATACACAGCATAGGGATCTTGGAAACGGTAAGAGATACAGGATCAGTTAACTGAGATGAAAGTTGGCTATTTATGGGACCTTTTTGTTGGCGTTTGCAAAATCTTGGATAGTTTCAGAGATATTTAAAAATAAAGTAGATTTCTCGATTTTCGTTATTTTTTCTTTTATTTATTTAAAAAGACATCGGAAAACTAAAACCACTTTTCCATTGCCACTTTTTGTTCTCTATTAAAATACGCTAACAAAATTCCTGTACAACGTTTCGGTTTCGAGTAACCATCATCAACCTCATTTTTCTAAATAGATGGGAAAACAATTGAAAATTGTTTTGAATAGCTTTTGTTATCACGATTCTAATGATGTAAACATGATAGGGTTATAAGTTAATGCATTCTGCAGTACCATGGCCTGCACAATCACCTGATCTAACACCGTTAGCTTTCTTTCCTCTGGGGTTATGTCAAGCATCATGTGCTCAACCAAAATTTTGAAGAGAAACAGCAATTATTACAGTTGGTCACAGCAGCGTTTAACACAAAAAAATCAAAACCAAAATAAACCTATCATGTTTACATCATTAGAATCTTGACAACAAGAGCCATTCAAAACAAATTTTAATTGTTTTTCCGCCTATTTAAAAAAAATGAAGTTGATGATGGTTATTCGAAACCGAAACGTTGTACAGGAATTTTGTTAGGGTATTTTAATAGAAAACAAAAAGTGGCAATGGAAAAGTGGTTTTAGTTTTAGTCGTGCATAAAATATTCTATGCATGTCTGGCGTAAAATATTTCAAGCCCTCAGTGGTTGTGACCCTCGGCTCACAAGCTCCACGCTCGGGCTCTAAATATGTATTTTACCCCCTTAACGCATAAATAACTATTTTGCACTATCAGGAGTTTTTGCTAACTTACGAGGCATGTATTGTGGGTGGTAAATAATAAAAAAATTTATTTCATGTTGAATCTTAGCGACAGTAATAAAAATAATAAAAACAATCACCGTTTTTTTTAATTTAAAAAAATTGATCAATTTGCTTAAATTTTGCAGTTTAACTAGGAACTCAATTGTGCAAAAAACGTTGTAAGCATCGCGGGCGTTAGTGCAACTGGTTTTGGGTAATATTGGATACTTCGAGCTACGCCCTCAGTCCCCAAACTTATTACCCTCAAATCGGTTAAACGTACTTACCTCCCTCGTTGCTTAAACAATTATTGTACCCATGTGAAAACATCTGGGAATGCAAAGCATAACAACAACGAATTCCTGTTTTGTCACTTTTTCAAATTTTGGCGGCCATTTTGACCATGTTCCCGAAGAGTTATCAAAAAACAAAGATATTACATGTTTTTAGTTTTTGATGTAGAATCCAAATCTGAAGTCAAAATTCCAAAACATACATACATACAAACAGACTTCGCAAATTCAGTAACGACTCCTTCGGAGTTCATCGAAAATAATAAACTTCCTGTATCTTTGGCGATGCTCAAATCTTACCTTTTTTTTGACGGTTGTAGAGAACATTGATTTTTTCAGTATTGTGTCAATATCAAAAGCGAGATTTTCACTTTTGCCCGTAGAAGGTTTATTGGTTTTATCGTTTTTTAAATTTAAATTGAAAAAATGTTCTTGAATTTCTCGTTTATTAACAAAATAAATTTTCCAAAATTTTATTTTGCAAAATAAGTATAGCTCCCATCATCTCGTTTTATTGTTTGCTATACCTAATACTTAGTATTAAATTAATATTTCTATATAACTATTAATAAAAGAAACTATTTTGGAAACTTTAGTTTTACTTGAAAGACAAAAAAGTAAAACTTTTTTTTTGCCAAATTCAACGAAGATTCTAAATACGACAAAACTAATCAGTTTATTGGCGCTTTAATACTTATAAAAAAGGTCCAAAAGTAGTTTTGTGTCTTAAGTAGAGTGTAAATTGCAGAAACTACAGAACTATCTGATCAGCACTGAATGGCGGATCTAAGCCTGTCATCTTATTATAGAACACCTTGTATAATTGACAGCAGCTTTATTTTTAGTTTGCAGAGGCTATTTCTAAATATCCCTGTCTTTTGGCAATATTGATGATGGGAGCTAGTCTGGAAGATTCCTGCTAATTATTTAGTAACCTATTTTACTTCTCTCACATTAGAATTAGACGATATGTTCCAAAGCGTTAACTTTTAACTGGGATCAATTCTGCAAACTCTGATTACTTAACCTTATTTTCTACTTGTGGTATACGGAGAAAACTGGAATGTCAGGATGAGGCCTAGTGTAAGGTGCTTTTTTCTTTCATTTCTATTTCTAACAAAATATACAGAATATGAAATATATTTAAAAAATTGTTTGTTGTTTTACTTGTTCTTTTGTAGCGCAACAAACAACCAATAGGTACTTACCTATTCTTATTGCAAAAATTATTACTGAAGAATCGATTTTCTTTATTATTAGTTCAAAGACCCAAATATCAATAAATTAGCAAGTCCGTAACCTTTTTGAAAACACCCTGTATGCTTAACTATTTATATAATATGTACATAATTAAAAAAAAAACTAACATTTTCCAGTATGAATATCAATACAAAGTGGAAAATCCCCCAACAAATACATATTTTGGGCAAAAAGAAAATGGTGATCAAGTAGGCCGAGTAGTTGGAACCTACTACGTATGGTTACCGGATGGACGGCTAATGACGGTAGAATACTTCGTCGATGGTAAATCAGGATTTGTTCCGCGAATATCTTATCAACCAAATGCAAACCCATTCCAAGGATAAACCGTTCGTTTCCCTTACAACCTTGAACTATGGCCAGACTAAAGATCTAACTCTACGAATACGTACTTCCTAGACTTTAAATAATTGTTAATATATTTATTATGCTTTTTTATAAATAAATTTTTTATGCAATTATTATTTTTGTTGTAATTTGATATAAAACATGTTTACCTTATCATTAGCAGTTGTGAGTATAACAGCTGTAGCTGATGTATCAAATTGTGGCCTTCCAGCCCGTCCGATCATTTGCTGTAGCATACTTTCACCATAATCTCGATATTCTCCATCGGCATAATATTTTGTGGATTTTATAATAACAAGATGTGCAGGTAAGTTTACACCCATGGCTAAGGTACAAGTAGTTACAAGAATTGGTAAATTACAGTTACGAAATAAATCTTCAACAATTCTTCGATCTTCTGGTGAAAGTCCAGCATGATGATAACAAACGCCATTTACCAATATTTCTTTGATTTTGACTTCTTGAATACTAGCAGTTGCTGACATAAGAATTTGCTTTTGCTCTGGATTTAAATTAATTGTTATGTTTTGAGTTATCTGTTTTGAAGTCATTTCTACACTTTTTCTTGTACTGCAGAATATCTGAAAATTAACAGTGTGTTATTACAAAAACTAAAACTGAAATTTGGAAGAGATAAATACATATAAAAATGTTTTTCCCGTTTCCTACAGTAGATATAGAACGTAGTATCTATGATAACGTAAATCTTCGAAATAATAAAATTAAAATTTAATTGTAGGGGAATGACACTTTGAAACTCAGATTCAAGAAATCACCTTCGTTATTCAAAGAAACCTTTGGTGATATCAATGAAGTGAATTAGACTTTTATATTAATATGAAGATTCAAAATATTTACTCTAGAACTGCAACAAATTGTAAAATTCTCCTTACCTCTGGCAGCAATAGTTATGTATGTACTTAGCGAAGAGATTGGGCTATTTCCTAAGCGTCGTTATGCCGAATAACATACTAAAAGTCTTGGTGACTCAGATGAAAGTGTCATCATTTTTTCCCTGCAAGAAGTGTTGAAGCACCATTTTCAGTAATCCAGGTCTCCGTAACTACTCGGTCGATTTTATTTCGGTTGGTAGCAGATTGTAGAAAATTATTACAAGAAAGAATTTTATGAAACTGTTTGCAGTCTTAAGAAAAAACTGCGGAAGAGCACTTAAAAAGTTTCTTAAAATAGTTACCATAACCTAGCAGTTTCAGGTCTTAACATTCTAAAGATTAAAGCAAGAGTAATGAGGACTATTAATCATGTCGAACAATATATTAAGTCTTGGTGTCTGCATTTTCTTTCTGAAAAATGTGCTTGAGGCAACAATCTCAGGAAAGTTGCAGTCGATTTCAATCTGGCTGATGTCAAAATGTAGGAAATTGCTTACAACGACACTTTATGGGAGTTTAGACGTCCTTTCAACATTAGGGTAACCTGCTTCTCCTTTTGATGTTCATAGCAGGCGGTGACATCCTGGCGGCTCGGCGTGTCTGGTTTGAGTTTATGTCAATTTGGGAAACATTATTTTTAGGTCGCTTGATGTAATTCTTTTAGACTACGCTGTAAGAATTCTCAACTCAAGGTGCGTAGGTATTGTAAAATATGTTTTATTGCTCCTTTTAATATCTTTTTGAGCACCTTGTATACTGGTTTCTTCCCGGCTTCTCTTATTTGTTTACAAGATATTTCATGTTTTTTTAAGTTTTTGCACACCTGGGGGATTTTGAATAGGTGTCCAAAGTCTCCCAGGTGTTATTGTATGCTTTTCGTAAAACAGTTTTGCAGTTAATCACTTACTTTGTGTGGTTTTAGACACCAGCTAGGTATAAGAGAACCACTGCCCAAGAGTGAGACTCGACAAATACCCGTAAAGCCATCAAAGCAGTGTTACAGAACAAACTATCAATAAGAAACGCCGCTAAAGAGTTTGGAGAGAAGAAATCTCGCTTGGTCTACTCAGTGAAGAGAACCCGAGAGTAGTATTTCTAGCAGAAATAGAAAATTCCTTGATCAAATACATTCTAAAATGTTCATTCATGTTTTACGGGCTTTTACCTAGAGCTACCAAACTCTCAGCATATGAGTTCGCCATCGCCAACAAGCTGCAAATTTCCAAGTCCTGGACCGAACGTAAAATGGCTGGAGAAAGTTGGCTGACCGTGTTTGTCAAAATACATCAATCACTTTCAATTGGAACACCAGGGTCAACGAGCTTAGCTAGGATGACATCCTTCAACAAGCACAATGTTGGAGTTTCTTTCGACAAACTGAAGCAAGTCTTGAAGTGCTATAAATTAGCTGGCAAAATTTTTACTCTAGACGAAACAGGAGTTTCTACGGTGCCAAAAGTCTAGAAGGTTTTAAGCAAAAAAGGCACTAAACAGGCAACTTAGAGAGAAAGGAAGAAGAATGTGACTCAAGTTGGAATCATTTACGCCATTGGTAATGCCTTTCTGCCAGGCTCATTGGTGCTTGTACATAAAAGTGGTTGAATGACCTCGGAAAATTTCCTTCAGGTGCTCACCTTTTTCCAAAAAAAATACGCCTGTTTTACTTATTAAGGACAATCATTAGTCACACCTCAGCATCGAAGTTCTTGACTTTGCAAAAGAAAATAAAATTGTAGTGTTAACTTTACCAGCTCACAGCCCCTAGACAAGATTGTCTTCGGCTCCTTCAGAAAATTTGTTGCCAGCAGTATTGATTCCTAATTAGTGGTTATTTTTGCATTGCCTAGGATTTGCAGCTTGGCATGGGACAGAGCTGCTTAATTCCTCCCAAAACATAAAACCAGGTTTTTGTGCAACTGGAATTTTACCTTTTGATCCCGACAATCGACGTATTTGAAGACATTAACTTCATGTTCTCTTTTGTTTTCAACCGTGAGACTCATTCAGTAGCATCCACTAGTGCTGCTGAATCCACTCACGCCGGTGGCGTGACTACAGTTAGCACGACCAATCATTCTGCTCAAGCGACATGAGTTAGCCCTCAAGAGGGCAACTTTCCGGTAGCCGAGACTTCAACCGCTATCATTCCAGCTCAATTTAGCATGAAAAATACGATGATAGGCCTAAAAACATACGTCCATATCCAAAAGGACACGGAAGAAGTTAAATCGAGGACGCCAAAAGAAAGGTGTATGATTGCCACAGATACACTTGAGAAGATGCTAATTGAGAAGGAAAAGAAAAAGAAGATACCGATTAAGAGAAGGTTATTTAAAGTTAAATCTTCTGAAAAGGAGGACAATCTTAGCGTCCGTAGTGAAAATTCTGAAATTGACTGGGCAGGAAAAAGCAGTGACAAGGAAGAGCCAGAAGAAGGAAATGTAGACCTCGCGTCTCTAAATGTTGGAGATTGGGTGGCAGTTGAATACAATGGAGATCCTTTTCCGGGGCGAATAAAATCTAATCATGTTGGATTTACTCATTCAGTCTCTGGAAAAACGAGAAAAATATTATAAGTGATCTGTCAGGAATTCTCAAACCACCCAATACAACTTAAGAGGAGATTCTTTCATGTTCCGGAGTTGTTTCCTTACGTTCAAGAAAGATTTTTTTGTTTAGGTGTTTCAAATTTAGGTATACTTAAGAGTAGATAATTTCATATTTTGACTTGACTTAAATTTAGTTTTAAAGGTGTATAAATAAAACTTTTTTGGCAATTTTGTTACAATCAATTTCTGTGCAAAGTCTCCCATGGTCATGTCGAATGCCTCCCCAAGTCGGGTATCGCGTTCTTGACGGATAACCGCTTATGTCATGGTAAATATTTATGAATCAAAATAAAGCTGAATGTTGATTGTTTGTACGAATCATATAAAAAACCAGATACGCCAAGAAAAGTTATTGATAAGGTTTCCGAAGCAAAAAATATCCAGTCTCCTAGATCTCGCCCACCTATTTCAACTGTACTAACAGCAAGGTATAAATGCTAATAACTGACTATAACTAGTAACGATAGCGCCTTTGGGTGTTTTCATCTGCATTTTGTATCACGAACCTATAGTGATGCAACAGATGAAATTTTTCACATCAAATTTTCCAATCAGCAGTCTTTTTTGTATTTTGTGAATGCAAATTCAAAAAAATTTATTTTTCAATATTCTTCACTGTTTTGCAAAATCTCAACACTATACGTGGGCCTGGAAAGGTTTTCGCAAGCGCCCGGACTTCAAACCATCAGCTATGGGAGTCCGCTCCTTTGCAATGCGTTTACCAGACCCAAGCCCCCAAAGTTGACAAATTTGAGTTCCGCAGAACCCCGTAGATATGCCGCTAAGTTAAGTTTCAATGAATAAGTAGGTATAGTTTGGTACAGGTGATCTTTGAACACACGTCATCAAGCGTGTGTACAGTAACCCGGACAAGTAATACACATATTCTCCTTACTTTACATAGTGGGATAGTAAAAGATAGAAAAAGAATGATATTTTTATTTTATTTATTTAATACTGATACAATTTGTGACGTGTGTTCAAAGATCGGCTGGACCAACAGTAGGTAGTACCTATTTCAAAAAGAAGAAACAAAGACAAAGGTTTTGAAGTTCATCCTATACCTACCTGGTATCAACTTAATGGATAATATGAATAAAGTGTAGTAAATGCTTATACTTCATTAATAAAGATCAAAGATATGTTTTCTAATTGGACATACTCCACTTTAATCATATGACCCACTGTCACTTACAAACCTTTACTTACCAATGTAGGTTTACCTTCTGCATATTGTAACATAATTGACTGTAATTTATAATTTAGCATAAGATCAAATTTAAAAGGTGTTGAAGTTTGTGAATTATATGGATAACCCACGACTACTTTCTTTAAATGCACAGGTCTCATACTGTCTCCAAACCTAAACACAAGCAATAACATGTTAATAAATTTCAAAACACTCTGGGAAAAAATTTACTTGAATGGTTTTGCTGGTACTGAAGGTATGCTTAACCATTCTGCTAAATCTTCAACATTTGGTACAGTTGCTGATACTGCAACAAATCTTATATTCATAGAGGGCAACATAGAATTCTCATGATTCGTCGATAATGATTCTTGTATTGTTTTCATTCGGCAAACCTAAGATTATAAAGACTTTAATTTAATTTATTTCTTATAACTTCTTAACTGATGATTAACTTACTACAGCTTCTAAAGTTGGTCCTCTGTTGTTTTCACCTACTAAATGAATTTCATCTATCATGAATAATTTAACCAAATCGGCTAGTTTTTTATTCTCTCTCCATCTGCGTGTCAAAGAATCCCATTTTTCTGGTGTCGTAATAATCAAATTATAAGCTAACAAATGTTGAAAGTCTATGTTGTCACTATCACCAGTTACAGAAATACATATCAAGCCGAGATTTGTGAATTTACGATTCCAATCAATCAAACGCTCTTCACAAAGAGCTTTCATTGGTGCAACTGTAATTATTAATATCTACAGAAAGTCTTATTTACTTATTCATTAAAAATAAACTTTGTTTTAATACACCTTCATAGGCAATAATACATAGGTACCTTTTAGATATAATAGAATCAGTTATTTTAGACCTACCGTAAACTATTTTATAAGGAGTTCTGCAACCAAATGCTTCCATATTCATTAAGAATCTTACTATCGCTAACTCAAATATTACAGTTTTTCCTGATCCTGTAGGAGCAGATACAACAACTGATTCATCTGCAAATTTATATATTTATATTTTTTTAAGTCAAATCAAGGTAAGCCTGCATACCTGAATGCAGTACATGATCTATTACAGAAGACTGTATTATATTAAAATAAGGATAACTTGAAAAAATAGTACGATACTGAGGGAGTATTTCATTGACACTTCTTAGATTATCGATACCTTGCAAATCTTGCATGCTAAAATAGTTTATTCTTTATAAGATTCCTACTATTTAATTGGGCCTTTTAGTCATACTCACTTATTTGTCTGTTTGTATTGTGTTGATTGAATATCCCCTGGGATATTATAATTGGAAAAGCAATTATCATTATCGGATTGCATTTTTGTGTAATTATTTAACTTTAATGCCTATAAAATTAGATGGACTAAAACTATTTCTAAGAAACGCGTTTACTACATTATTCTCAACTTTAAAAATTCAGTTGTTAATAAAAAACAATCCTTTGTTTGCTTTTTGTTTTTTGTGTGAACTTAGTTTTTTTAAACATTCGTGCTACTGATCATTTTAATTCATAACTTAAAAAGCCTCGTTATTACATATTTCCAATGCTTTTCATTAGTGTTAATTGTGATATAATTATTCATTAATCTAAAATTGATTTAGAACTCATTAATACAGAACTTTTAAATTTTAATGTGGAGGGAATCTCATTAATGCAGTGGTACCACTTTACCGAGTTTAATACATTTAAATTATTGTATTCATTTTCTAAAAACTAACGCCTATAAATAAAGTCTAAAAACTTTTGTAGTTTTTATTATATAAAGTCTTTAACAGTGTTAAAGTATAATAAAATTCGTAATTCTAGAAACAGGAAATTAAATTTATTATTAATTTTATGTTTTCATTCTAATCTCAATGTTGGCAGCACTGCCCAACAGTCATGAGAAGTTATATTCAAACGTGTGTGTCATTAGTAAGGTTATAGTTTTATTGTGATCGTTTGTACGTGAACAACAAGTGCTAATACAGATAAGATAAGCATTTCTGGCGGTAATTTAATCTTTGCGTTTTAAAGTTTTTCTCCTTAATACATTTTAACTAGTATTATTGTGGCAATGAAGACTACAGGTCCAAATAAGGTTATTATCAAAATAGGATCGCAAGACCAACAGGTAAGTAATTAAACAGAAATAAATTCAATCTACGATTCAAAACTGCAGATGAGGTTATGTATTTGTTTTTTTGCAGGAAAATATAAAAAGCTCACGTAAAACTCTGAAAATATTACAAGAAGCAGCTGGCGACAAAGAGAATTTAGCTGGACGTTCGCGAATCACAAAAGATATAAAATTGGCGGGGTAAATTGTATTAATTCCTTTGTAGTGAAGTTTTATAAATTCTCAAATTTTGCAGAGACGGCAGTAGTCAAGATTTTAAACCTAAGCAGTTTGCAAATAAAGCCAGTCAGACTGGCGAAGGCGCTCAAATCACGGCTGAAGACTTAACTAGCGATGAACCTAGTGCAGATTATTGGCGTACACTTGCAGAAAAGCGTGGTGAACAATTAAATAACAGTTTACAGGAAAATGAACACCTCAAGGAACAAGTAGAAGCATTGGAAGAAGAAAATAGGATTTGCAAGGAAATGCTTGAGGAATCAAAAGCTCTTGTGGAAGTTCTTCAGGTAAGGATGTCGCTTAAAATGTTTTTATTCATATCATTAATTTAAATTTACTTGTAGGAAATGATTGGCGAAACAGATACAAATACAGAGACCACTGAGAGCGGCTGAATTTCTTTGTTTTTGATTTTTTTTAAATTTAGTTTAAGGATTAGGATAAGAATATTTTCATAATGTAGTATTAAAAATAAATTTTGACCTCATTTTTTTTATAATGGGTGTTAAATATTTTCACAATGAAATGCATATAACATAATATTTTTAAAAAAATGTAAACCTCCAAAGTAAACTTTGTGCGTGCCCTTTCATAGAATTTTAAATTAAGAATATAGTTAAATTTAATGTAATTTTGTAATAAAATGTACAAATAATAAAACTGTAATACAATTTGAATTTGTTTGAACATCGACATTCTGTATTCCTGTAGTTGTGGTAAATGGTGAAGATCTGTTCTTAATGAAATTCTAATTAATTAGAGTAATACTAGTTGTTTGTTTTCACAAATAAAATTTGATTAATCACTTTTTCACGATAAAGTAAGCAATTATATGGGTATGGACTGTTTGGTGTAATCTGATTAATGTGGAAATAAGAAATGGAAGTTGTTTCATATGAAACAAATTATTTTCATACTTAAATAGTGTATTGCATCAGTTAGTTGGAACCATTAAACTGGGAATTATGGAAAAATCCGCCATATAAATTATTTTAGAGAATACTCTGTAAATGAAAATAATTGTTAATATGTTTTTAATTGATAATTTAAATGCGTGTATGCAATAGGGTGCAATTAAGGGCAAATCACTTTGAAATTAGTTAATATGTATAGATATCTATCTTGTACTTTATTACTTTATTAGCAAACTAATGATCAATCATTAAAAGTTTTGCTGCATTATGTATTGAATGATAGTTTCTTATTAATATATTTTCACATATAAGGGTGATTCTAAATTACCAGAAATAATTTCATTGAAAGCATTCCCAGCTACTCTGGAATAACTTGCTTAAATGTTGCACTGATGTATTTTGCTTTTCAACATTAAAATAGCTTTCCTTCCAGCGACAGAGAACATCAGCTTTCACAACTTGATTCACTACATAAAAGTTTTAATTGTTTCCCTCAGGCATAAAAGTTCTACTACAGTGAAAGAAAAAATATAATGTGTTATCTGAATTAAAAACAATGTGCAGCTCCGACAGACTTGTCTGACTGGTTGCTGCTTGTTGGTCAAATAATATCTGTGTTCACCACACAAAGTGTCACTTTTATTCCTAATAACACAATATACTATTGTAATGGAGTCAGTTATCTCCTGTAAATGATTTATTTCTTTTTTTGTATTTAGTCTATTTTCATGTATTGTAAACTTAATTATTCTGTTTTCTTCTTTCCTGTTTTTATACCTTACTACCATTGCATGATTATTGAATTAACATGAATGCATAACCACTATATCGTTATTTATATTTAATTAGCTATTTATTTTAAATTAGCAACTCACTGCATTGGTATTTTAATTGTTTTCTACTGTTATATTTATTTCCTTGTTTGCGTTTCTTTAGTATGAATAACTATCATATGTCTGTATATGTTAAAGGCAAGTTTTAAACTGAAGTAAATGTGCACATTTAACAGCAGTACGAATTGCTTAAATTATCCACACCTAGTTTAGTAAATATGAATAACTCATAGGTACTTTAGCATTTGACAAATTAACATATATTTAAAAATTCTTTATAAATAAATCAGTTGCTGATCAATAATGTAATGTATACCCAGGGCTGTGCGGTAGATTTTCTCAGTATGATGCAAAATAACCCTCGATTGTAATTTAAAAAAAACTGCACAAAATGTACGAATACTATTTTTATTTTGAAAATATTTTTAAAATAATGATATCAACTATCAACTACAACAATCTACTACAGTTTTACCCTTCTAACTTTAACTTTAGCAAACTCGTTAAGTAGGAATATGTAGTCCAGAGTGGCAACCAATGCAGATTCAATAGAAATTAATGACAGATTTCTAAGTCTTATTTGGCTTATTGAACTTCTCAAGTAGTGTTTTATTAATTTTAGTTTGGAAAATCTTTCCTCACTAGCTACAAAGGCAGGGAGTGTTAAAATTTTCAGAGCTACAACAGTATTCGGTTACAAAGTAATTAAGTTATTTTGACACAAATAGTTTAAAACATGCAAAGGTTTCATAGAACATGGTAGCATTTGGATTCGGGATACATCATGTAATTCTTCTTGAAGATCATTTACATTTACATCTGATTCATTTTCGACCGATAGTATTGGCTGCAGACTGGTAAAATAATTTTCTAGCGTTTTGTCATCTGTACTACCCTTGAGTTTTAAAATATTATATAAAAACTGAAAATTTTTGCTATGAGTTCCAGAAGCGTGAATCATTCATTCAGAGAATTAAGGGTAATGTCCAGAATATAGTTGAAAAAGTTTATTTTAAATTTATTCTCCTTATTGTCCCCTCCTGTTAAGGGTTTATCAACAGCTTCTTTATAGTCAAATTGACGCTTTTTCTTCTGGTTCTAACTTCAGTTTTAGCAGGAAATTCTGTATTGCATTCAAGTTTCTCTGCCATCTCATTAGCAGCAATTTTCATCTGATCATATCCAGATTGTCTATAACTTTTCACTTTTTGGATGGTTTCTGATAACATCCTTACACAATCTGGCAGATTTATAGTTACAGATTGCAGTAGCTTCGAGACTGGATTTATTTCAAACAAAATATCCATGCTAAAGAAAAGCGTGCGATAAATCATAAATCGTATAGGTACATCAATATCGGAATAACACAGACCAATATAGAAGAGCGTTGCATAAAGATTTTTAATTATTGAATGGTTCAAATTGTATTTTGATTTTGCTGCTTATGCCGCTCCTTATGGTGCTGCCTGATGCAGCCGCCTCTCTGCATCATAGCACGGCACGGCCCTGTATATACCCTTGTTTGCAAGTACTATATTTACCATTAAAACTTGATTCATGTGACTTGATCTTCTACACAGTCTTTTTATGATAGTTTAAATGAAAGAACAGTGATGTAATGCAGAGTATTTTGTTTTAGGCTTCTAAGAACACAGCAATTACTTCTTTACATGTAGGTAGAGCAATTAATTAAACAGTGTGTATGTTCCTTAAGCCTAAGACAAAACGATATACTACTTATACACTTTTATCTAAATGAGTATATACGTACAGAGTCTTCTGAAAATAAGTATAAATGTTTAGCAGATGCATTCGTCAACAAAAATATAAATTTTTTCTTTAAAGTGCACTGTTTCCAAGATAAGAGTGTTAGAGTTTAATTTAAAATTTCTTGTTATTTAATATATAACTATAACTCAGCCTAAAAATTAAAAAAATCTTTATTTTCTGAACCAACCGTCATTTGACAAGCAAAGTTGCTGTTTTATTTTTTCAGTAGAATGCTTTATTTTCTTGTAAAAGTGTATATTTCAGAACCTCTTAGATTCAAGTTTCCTTTTTCAAATATCTCAAAGCAAAACAAAAATATTCACATTGCATTCCTTAACAGATAGTAAAAGTAAGCTTTATTACTTCGCCATGCAACTTTTTGTGCACTACTTTGAGATATGGAGTGTCAAACTATTCTACTCCTGTTGAATTGAATGATGCAGAGTTTGCATTTCTGCATTATTATTCATTTGATAGCAAGGAAAGATTTTTCATGATGCAAAATACAAACTTAAATTATTTTTGGAACAAAAAATTGTTTGTATATTAGTTCTCGGTAATTATTTTAATTTTCAACAATGTTAACATTATAATCTTAACATTGCTGTTTTCTAAATGTTTGATTTTTGGCGCCGTTTTTATCAGAAATTAAACAATGAAATAAATAATAATTGTTAGCAATTGTTTACTGACTATAACTTGAATTTACATAGAATTTCTTTCACAGATTCTTGTCTTTTAAGACTTTAATGTAGGAATAATTGATTGTAATTAAGACAAGTATAAATAATGTAAGTATTTAAATTTAAATGCATTCAAATACTGTTACGAATTGCAAATACTTTATTATATCAAAAAATAGCATTCAAGTTTACAACAATATTATGTTGATATTGCTTAACAACAGTGCATGGAATTATAAACAAATTGTTTGTGTGACTACTTTATTATATTCAATGATTTTTTTAATTAAGTTTGTTTTTATATCTTGTAGGTTTCGACAAAATATAAGTAAACAACAGCAAAAACCACCTAGTGTACCATATGGTCAAAATATAAATGTTCCTTCTAAATCTCTTGTACCAATATCAATACCTTTTTTCCCAAATAGTAATGTAATTCAGAAAATTCAGCCATCATGTAATGCTTCGTCAACAATTGTAAAACCTGCTGAAGCTTCTTCTAGTAGCCTTAGAATTAATCAAGTTAGTCTATTCATAAATATAAATTTGACTTTATAATTATTAATGTATGCAATCTTTCTCTTTTTAAATCTGACTCAACAGTATGTTCCTATCAATCTAACTTCTACTACATATTTGGGTACTAATACTAACCAAACCATTCAAGACAGAATTCAGCCACAATACAATAATGCCTTAGTGCTAATGCAACCTGTTGAAAATACAACTTTTGCTAATGGATTTCTGAATAATAATGCTTTAGCGAACAATTTAAATGTTCTCCGTTCTCAAGAAACGGTTACTCCTCGATTTAAACGTTTACAAAATGAGAAATCCTTAGAAAGCAAAACTGTAAAAGAAAAGCCTGTAAATAAAAATACAGCATTACATGAGAATATAAAATATTCAACAGCAGATTCAATTAAGGTGGGTATGTTTTTAAATTATTCTTATTTGCAATTAAAAAAAAATGTCTATACAGTATTGTTATTTAAGCAAATGATGTTTCTTATTAAAACATACTTTAATAAATTTTTGTTGATAACCTATTTTGCAAACAATAG
>VTPC01000891.1:116072-150599 GCA_011009095.1 Ignelater luminosus
TTTTTATTTTCAATTGCAGTAACGTATTTTATATAACTTCTATTAATCGATTTTATTGTAATAACTAAATAATGAACCTTAAAATACAGTCACACAGTGATACAACATAATTTAAGATGACTTTATTTCTTCAGATTAGTTGAAGATGGAATTTTCTCATCTTACGGTATTTTACATTTTTTATACGAGTGTAATTGACACACTAATGATTTTCAATAAAAGATAAGTTAATAGAGTTCAATGCGTCAATAAATAATTTTTTTAATCAAACGGAAACATACCAAAGATATACAGTGTGTCTCACGTCTTATCTTCAATTCTTCATCTAAATTTGTTGTTTGTTATTTTTATAACAAAACGGCAGCTTTTGTTGTAAACCTGCTGTAAACAAAAATAAATGCAAGAAAACCTGGCAGAATATAGTAGGTAGGCATTTTTTAAAAACAAATTTAGTTTATACAGACTTTAGTTTATAGTTTATTCTAACTGTTCTGAAATTACATACATATGTGTAATTCATAAAATTTGAAAAGAAATTGCCATAAATAACGATATATAATATGTGCAGATTAAAAGTGAAATACCCTGTATAACTAATGTACATTTAAGATTAAAAAGCAAACAATAGGTACTCAACTCTCATTGTTAAAAATGATTTTTCATTTTTAATGTTTTTATTATACCCACAACTAAATAATGAACGACCTTCAGTGCAGTTGAGCTCATTTGTTAAAGTACGGAAACTACAACAACAAAAAAAAAATAGAAATAACCATCATTACAAGGCTTGTTTTATTTGTTATTCAAAGAATTCTACAGAATTAATTGAGGCTTTTTCAAACATCTCGCAATTAATTTAGATAATCATACAATTACATACTATTACGCAAACCATTTGTATTACTTAATTTTAATACTTGGGCTATCACATTTTAACATTTATCATTATGTTTTTTATTATGGTTTTACGATATTTAACTAAACATAAACATACACAAAAAATAGTGAAAACTAGTAATATATGTTTAGTTTGTCTCTTTACTAAGTTTGTAATTGTAATTTACTTACCGTGATTAACGCGATGAAATAGTTGATAATTTGATATTCCTTAAAAACTACTACATATTTAAATTTTGGTGTTTCTCAATCTAACCTTTTTAATTAAATTTATTCGTAAATTAGCAGTGAAAATTTCTTTTCTACAGCAGAAATAATAAATTAAGGAAATTCCACAGCGAAGAAACCCTGCTCCTTTTCAGTATCAGATATCAGATAACGGTTATAAAAATTTGAGCTGACGTATTATAAAGTCTAGAATACTTAAACATCTCATTTTGTATGAATCTCATGATTTTGTAAAGCACAGTTCGTATTATTTGTGACAAAGAGTTATTGGAGATATTATCACTAATGCTTTAACAATGAATGCGATAGTGATAACAACGTATTTTAGTCAGTAATTGTGTTAGTAATGGCCAGGTGAAATGCAAAAAGATTAAAAGCTCGTAATAGTTACGTGTCTTTCTCTAAAAGTATTATTAGTGAATTATATTTGAAATATACCTTAATGTTATTACGTGCTAACTGCAAGTTATACCTGTGTAATTTGTAATAATTTATTATTAGAACTGAATATTTATAAAGTTTGTACTTCTAATTTTTTTAATTTATTTTCAAAGTGCAGAAGAGAAAATGTTTTTGACGTAAGTATATATTTTTTAATTTTTATTTTATTGCTATTTGTTACAAAACTATTTTATGGCTTGTAAAATACGTTTTCTTATTAACTGTTGCGACATTGACCAGAAAACCATACGTAATCTCGTATAAAATAATAAATATTCCAATTACGTTAGTAGAAATTAAATTTGCAACTTTCCTTTTTTATATACAGGGTACTAGTTTTAATGGAAAACCAGATCGAAATTTGAATTTTAGGTACTCTTTATTTTTCTTTTAAAATCTACGTAATTAATTAGCACTTAATGTTGCCAATTATTGTTTTGGGTCAGGGACACCTTATACTATAAGTCTATAAAAATGTTTTGCACACTGCACCGTTGCGTTATTATTCTTATCTTCTTTTACGACGGATTGTCCAGGTTAGTATTATCTGAAGTAGTCAATGTACTGGTTATACACTACATAAAAGAAGTAATATACAAGAAAATATTTTTTCTTTTAATGCAAATATAGAAATAATAATAATATCGTAATAGGTAAAAGGTGTAGTTTTATTGATTAGTAGGTCAATTATGTGTAGGCATCGACATAGACTGTCTTGCCAAGTTTGCAATAGATTAAATGTTGAAAAAATTAAGCATTAACATTTACTTAGAAATTAATTACCTTGAAGAGTTATTGTTGTCGAAATAAAACAGGTTAACAGGATTGAGTTTTTCAATTTTAAATCATAGTATGCCACGTAGCAATACTGATGTCACACAAACTTCGTATTTGCCAACTATTTAAGGAAATGTACAAAAAAGAAAGACTTTCTTTTCCTTCAGTAACAAGGTGTAATATGTTAATATAGGACGAAACTGGAGTTCTTTCCCTGTAAACAATTATAATTTTGAATACCAACTACTAACAAACTAAAATTACATATTCAATTAACTTGTATGTAGATACGTATTGGTACTAAAAGAACGAAATAATTAATGAAAAAAATCATTGCACATAGAGAAACATATCATTCAATCATTCTTCAAACTAGAAGAAGATCACAGCTAAAAAATTTACTTCAACAAATAAACAAAATGAGTTACATATTCATATTTAGCAGACAATTTTTCTCCTGATTATGTTCTATGAACGAAACCGATAGAGAAAATTAAATAATAATCAAAAACTTAAGGAAGTACTTTTATTAACTTATCCAAGTTATAATTTTTCCAAATTCTTTTGCTTCAATAGTTTCCATACTTAAAATTGAACAGTAACAATATGTGTACTTATTTTTTAGATTAACAACAATTACAGTAAATTCTTCTATGTAGTAGTTAGAGTAGTTAAGTTAAAAGAAGATCGGGGCTTATCTTCGCTTGGGATTCTACTATACACAAGTCACATAGTTTTTCCATGAATACCGTGTAACTGTAATTTCTAGTCTTGTAATGGATAACTTAAAAAGTTTATTATGATGTATGTTAGTATAATGGTGAAATGAAAACTTGACCGCTCCCCAAAACTCATCCCAAAATAGATTTTCGAAACTTGGCAAAACAATTTTGATTTTGAGGGAAACCTATTCTAATGTCTCAAAATCAAAATTGAGGTGTATTGAAAATTAGTTTAATGGAGTTTTTGGGGCTCAAGTTTTCGTTGGAACTCATGTATAATAATTTATTTAAATCCTTTTTTGCCTTGTGCTTCTAAGAATCCAAAAGGACAATTTAGGCCCTTCCTTTGCGAATCAAAGCGATTTTCTCGTCTGTAATTTTCAAAAGTGTTGTGTGATAACTTCAAAATGGGACTTGGTAGAAAATTTAGCGCCAGGACCACAACTAATATTCCTCTGTATAGTCTTTTGATGCTGCGTACTAGTTTTTCTCTTGTGTAAATATTCTGTAAAATTGTATTTTGTTGTATAACTCTTATGCTACAGAAAAACTTTTAATATCAATAGAAAATCTAGTTTTGACATTTGACTGGCTAAGATTGGATTATGGAGATAGCTGTATAGAGCTGGAAATTGTCAAAAGATAGAAATGACAAGAAGTTTTAATTTCCATTTTGTATTGGAAAACATAATTTCAATACAAAAATCCTAAATTTCGAGTTTTATAAAAAATCTAAAAAAAATTTCAAAATTTTCAGCATCATTCTAATAGTTTTGTATTCAGAAATCAATACAGTTCTATAACAGACGTACTACAATATTATGTAGATTTGGAAGTTCTTGATTCAACATTTTTTTATCCTTTCTTGTTAGTGATGTTCCAATTAATAACAACCTTTGCTTCTATAGCTATTTTACGTTATCTTAACATTATTATTGTTTTTATGAATTTAATCAATTTTTAATCAATAAGGTTTCCAGCTTATTATTAAAACGGCGTTTAAAGTAGAACAAGAAGTTTTATTCTAGAGTAATTCCTTTTACAATGCATTGCAAAACTTTACTTGCAGTTTACCTTGTTTTTTCACTGTTTGGTGACAGACAAACTTCTTTGTAATTTAGTTGCCCAGTGTCCACGTAGTTTGCCATTTAAAAAAAAACGACTGGTTGATTTTTTATGATACATAAATAGAAAATCAATGAAGTTGTACTTTGAATTACTCATCCATGATATCCAGAAAAAAAAATCAAAATGGCATTATTACATTTAAGAAAGGGACCAATTACTTAGAGAATCATATAGTAGTACAAGCAGCTTTTGTTATATTTGCTTAAGGAATAAGAATTTTTATATTTATATATAAAGGAATTTTATCACAGTACAAACGCAAGTATTTTAATTCTAGTATGCAGGCTATTTGTTTCGCATATTTTTCCTTGTCACAAGTGTTTTACGTTTACTTTCAAAGGTATTGTTTACTATTTATTCTATCATTTTTCAGATAAATAAGTCAGTCACAACTTTTTATTGTATTATTTTGTTACATAACAATGAACTAGAACAATCTTTTAGTATACATAGTGTATGTATGTACATGTATTGTTCACGTACCCGTTATGTGTAGTCTTATTTCTCTTTGAAGTAGCAAAAATCATGTAAGTTGAACTTCTGTGTAGTAGTAGACTTTATTGTGGAAATTTATCAAGAGAGTAAAAGCCAACCTTTAATAATTCAGAACATTTTTCTACTATTTATTTTATCTTCGATGCCTAACATTCTATTGTTTATTATTTTCAATTATTATCTTATCATTATCAAGATTCTTTGAAACTGGTAAAGACAATAGAATCTTAACTACCGCATTCCAAATAATAAATTGTTCTAGTTCTAATTCTAAAATAACGAGACGATGTTAATGAGTGACGGCCACTGCAAAGAAGTGACGAGATAGTACCAAAATCTAGAAAAATACTAATTTTTTTTAAATTAAAACTTAACTGTGCGAATTTACTAATATTTAAACAATGCATTAACTAATACAGAATTGAATATTCAATTCAAAAAATGGCTAATACGGAAATGTAATCAGTTCAGAGAAATCCAGGGATGCTGCTTAGTAATTTCCAGCGTGCAGTAGTATTTCAGCAAATACAGAAAAAAATGTTTCTACTGTCATTTCGTGATCATCTCTGATTTGTTTAGATTCAAAAATCAATGAATCGTCATCAACAAATTCACTATCGCTGCCAATGCGTGTGATGATCAAATATCGTCCCTTTTTAAATAAAACCAGCAGTCGCTATTCTCCACCCTCCTGTTATTATAAAATTTGTTTTTTACTCTTTAGGCTTTTGCCTCATTATACTCTAATCTTTCTTCTAGATATTTTCTTCTCTACACCGTAATTTCTTTTTCCTTTCAAAGCGGACTAATTCAGATCCTTTTGGCATAATGAAAATGTGTTTTCAGCAGTTGTTGGGTCTGTTTTTCACCGCCCTCAGTAATTAAGTACGGGGGCATGTTGCTTCTGTTTCCGGCCACCCCGCTGGGTAGGGCCTAAGGGTCCGAAGCAGGTATACATATGTCCTGCAGTTTGTTGCATCACTTGTATTTTGTAAATCATACAGTCCACTTGTGTTTTCCGTTTAGTTAAAATAAATAGTTAAGTAATATCTTGTTTCAATTATTACTCATTTAATAAGAAGAAGTGTTGAAACCAGCAAGTTCAACATACAGCAGTACAGTCTGTTTTATCAGAATCATTTTCTGTGACAGCCATAATTCTCTTTAACAAGTAAAATTCGTAACTTTTTTATCGGATTGCCTGTTTTATATCTTCATCGATGACAATTTGTTTTCTTCCTCTTGCTTGTAGTTGTAGTGTTGCTACTATAGCCATTTATACTTTGATGGGACTACTGCATTATCTTAATTGCATCTATTGCTGTTTGTTCTTGGTGGAACCTAATGTATAGCTACAACTTGGATTCGTTTCTATTACTGATTGACTATAATAGACATTAACAATATCATTGGATTAATTCAGTAAAGTTATTACACTGCTATAAATATACTGTATATTTCATTTAATTCACTACACGACGACAATATTAAAAAAGTACTAATTATGACAGATGACAGCCTGAAAAATGACAGTCACTGGTTAATAAAAAAACAGTTTCTGTCGGCAGAATTCATGCATCAGTTAGTTCCACCAAGATCAGCAGTAGAGTGCCTTGATCTTAGTTTGATGATTGTCATTGGATTAGAGTATAGACGCACTTGTGAAAGAAGACAGAAGAAAATACATTATTAGCTTTCTACTCGCACCGTGAGTGTTAAAAGGACAAAAGAAGAATTTATGGTTAGTTTCACAAAGACAGATTATTATTTTTCAAGAAATGACATTGACAAGTCATTGACAAATGTGTCTACACTCTACCCATTACACAGGGTGATTTGCTAACTTCTTTACAAACTTCATTGAAAGTAGATGTAATTTCAACAAAAATGTCGTATAAACTATAAATATAAAGGTCCCATTTTTGTTTGTTTACAAGTTATTTTCTGGTTTTAAAATTTTAAAAGCAAGGAGTTTTGTGAGTAATCTCAAAATGGAAAGAAATCCTTGAAATTCACACAACCGATTCTTTTATGAAGGAAGTATGGGTTTCTCAGTCAGTTTTTATTAACTAAATATTATTATTAACTATATATGCAACTCAAAGTCAGCATCTTATGCATTCATATTATAATAATATAATAAAAAAATAGAGAGATCTTTATAAAAACTTATAAGAGGTAAGAAGATATTATGAGTTTTTTTATCGATCACTAACGGAAGGTATATCTAAGAAAATGCGGTTTTCACTATCTTTTCACCTAACCCTGGCAAAGCAACATTACAAAGAATAAAAACAATGTGTCAACCTGGATTAGGATAATAAAGAAAAAAAGAAGATTTGTTTGTTGTTAACCTGGTAACAGCAAAATTAATCGTGCTTAAAGCACAGGACGCTCTCCCCTGTTTCGCAATCCAGCAAATCACTCACAAAACTTTTTAAATTCAAGTCACTGTATCTTGAGAACCAACGTTCATATTTTTACCAATTGTGTGTATGTTGGTCAATTGGTGATCTAGAATTTTTATTATAAAGTGGCTATTTGTAGGTCTGACGTGAAAATTGTTCCTTATACGTCCGACCTAAAAAAGTAATAATAAAACGTCCGTTGCGATGAAAAACAGTAGTCGCACGTTTGTGTTACCTTTGATGATGCGAGCTGGTGCGAAAATAAAAATAACAAACATGTGCTAATCATTTATCAATAATCGGGCATTTCTGAAGACGAAATGTTATTTTGAAATATTTACATTATTTCATTCTGCGTGTCGAGTAATCTTTAACAAAGTTATTTGCAACACAATAGGGTCGTTTCCTGAAATGGATTTATTGAAATCTAAACAGATATTATGATTCTAGACAGAATAACATATATAGTTAATATCCATTAACAGTTTTTTCCTCAATATGATAACTAAAGAGTTATAAGGAAATAAAATAATTTTTCTTTACTAGTGACGTCATAGTTCGTCGGTAGACAATCTATACAAATAGTAGAGCTGACAACATCACAATCGTGTTGTGTCTCTGCTGTCATTCGTTAGTTGTCGGGTTTCCCCGCTTTGTCGATTTCAACCCAAGATAATATAATTATCTGTATTTTTTACGTCTGTTATTGACTATTGTTTTGTGATTTAGTGGTTAGCGTATTTGTGTAAAACGTTGTAAATATAATGTATAATATATATAATAACATAATACCGCATAACCTCAACAATAAAACTCAAACTTCTAGGCGCTTTCTATATTACCGACAGCACTCCCGTTTCAGACTTGTGACGTCACAGGAGTGGCGGGAAAAGTATTTTTAAACTTTAAATTGACAAAAAAGTCAAAATAGAAGCAGGAAAAATCTGAAAAAAAAGCCAGCGTTAATTTAAAGCGAAAGCAACCCAAATAAGCAAAAATAATATTTTAGAAAACGACCCCATTGATGTGGCAGCCCTTATTTAACACGATGATCAAACCGTATTTTCCTATTCAGTTTAGTTCCAAAGATATTTCAAAATTTTTAAAACAATGCAAAAGTAAATTTTTTCAAAGAAATAATAAATATCTCGAAAACGGGGCAATTTAGACCAAACATATGATTAAAGAAAATGAATCTAAATGTATTAGGAAATCCAAAATGAAGTAATATACAGGGCATTTTTGTTTGAATAAAAATAAAATAAGGTACTGCCACAAACAAGTCGAACGCCCTCTATAGTTCAGAATATTTTTAGATTTTGCTTCCATAGGCATTATGTCGCTCTCTACTCTTAATTTGTTTTTATCACCTAACATATGGCTATTATCTTACTAGAGCGGAATCTTGGACCACCCTGTATATCTAAGTTTAATTTTAAAATGAAAGTAGATCAATTTGCAAATATCAAACAAAAGCGTTTCTTCTTTACGAATAAATTTATATATTTTCTATATCAATCAGACGTGCGGGAACCGTATGTTATGTCGCATCGAACGTCTAATTATTGCTTTATACGTCAGACGTTTAAGAAACAATTTCCACGCCAAACGTGCAAATAACCACTTCGTTTTCAATAATCATCAAACGCGATGGTTGTGCCCCTGGTAGTAAAAACAATAAAAGTTTCCTTTATTCATGTAAAGGTGCTGTCTTTAGAGTCCATCCAGACTTGATCAAATTCTAGTTCATAAGCATCCATCAGTAGAAAGCGAAATTGGAGTTTTGAAAAATATCGAAATGACACTAGGGCTTTTGCTGTAATTCGAAATATGTCTGCGGAACCACCGGGACAAATTTCTTATGTTTCAAGATTTTCTCGCTATGAGTCGCAGCAAAATGCCAAAATTCGAAGGCATTGATTGTGAGACAAAGTACCGACGACGATTGCAAATTGGGCTCATTAACAATTTTCCGCCTGCCAGAGACGCTGTTATTCCACGTTAAATTTGACAAGTTGAAACGTCAGTTTATAAGTTTGAGGTTATTAAAATTTAAATTTCAGGAAAAATCTATTGCATATTGAACGCGTTTTTGGGGACTGGACTCTTTCTTTCTGATCTAATGGTACCGATTACATGACAGAGTTATTTGGGTTAACCCTACTTATTCAGAAAAACGGTTACACAACCACTACAAAATCTTTTTCACAGAAATCTATAAAAAGTAATTATGAAAGTGATGAAACTGACATCTACAAAATAGAAAATACTCATGGTCATACAAACTTTACAAAGAATCATAAATAATACGCAACAACAAGGCATTTATAATCACTTTTATCTAAAATCTAAATTTTAATAACCTCCAACCTACAAGCTGACGTTTAAAGTTGTCAATTTAACGTCGAATAACAGGGGAAAATTGTTAATGTGCCCAATTTGCGATTGCCTTTTGTTTGGTGTCGGTACTTTGTCATCAACCTGCTTTGCCAAAATTTAACTGTAACTATATTTTTTTTTCTTGACGGTAAAAGATAAGCAAATCGTGTTTGAAGCTCTAAACAAGATTGGTGCAGGTAAAGTTTAACCGTTTTTTGTTTTTTCACCTTTCTCATTTTGGAGGAGGTTTTTTTCCTGGCATATAATAATAATAATAATAATAATAGATTTATTCTATAATAGGAAAGGAAGGAGTTTAGAAACGCTGTTTTTCTGCTCCTTTCTAAAACACAAAAACAAAAAAAAACAAAAAAAGTATTCAATGAAATAATAATAAAGACTGTCAACCGGTAGGTGCATACATTATTGTTGTTTATGCAGTAACACTGCAATCGGTTGTTTTTTAATTACGCCAACTGATAATGCCTTTATTGATTCAGGAATCGTATTATAACCTTTTGCAATATTATAAGAAAATGACCGCTCATAGAACATTGATGTTGTGTACATTCGTCCTAAATCTTGTTGTATAGATAAGCTGATTGTTCGTCTTTGATTACCTTATGGTATAATGTTGCAATCTGCAAACCCCTTCTTTTTTTCATATAAACTGGCATCGTGCAGCTTCTTTCGTACTCCATAAACGAAACGTAAGCATGAGTTTTACACTCTTTAAATTTATTGAGAACTGTCTAGATCAAGGCAAGCCCCATATACCAGAACACAATACAAGAACTAAGAAAGAATTAAGTAGTCGTACAATAAGACTTTTGATTTGTTGTCTATAAGCATATCATGGTTTTAGATTTTAGTACACTCTTTGAAATTTACCGTTTAAACCTAAAAGATTTATCAATTAATAGACCTAAATTCTTGGCTTCGGGTATTTCAGTTTTGTACTTGTATATTATTATGGTAGGTAAATAATATCACTTAGCGATTTACCTAACAATAAAATACAAGATTTTAGAGCGGTTTAAAACCGAGGCATGTTCTTGAGGAAATTCAGAGATACGTCTCAAGTTCTTTGCAATTTCCAGAATGAAAAGTCGATCGAAATAAATCTATTTTTGGCGTGAATGATACTTAAAGACTTAAAGTTGAGTTCTGTTCGGACGATCTTCAATTGTTTTTTGTTTAGGATATTTCGGATAATCAAGTTTTGACGGCCTTTAAAATATTGTAATTGACCATGACCAGGTTTTTTACAAAATCTTTTTGTTTCAACACACATGTACCTTAAAGTAATAGTTACAAAAAAATTTTGATAACTACACCCCGAAAAAGGCCAACTTGATTGTCAAAAAAAGAAGAAATTCGACCGTTTTAAAATAATTGAAGGTAGCGTGATAAAATGGTGTCTAGCAATAGATTTCCACGCCCTGAACATGAATTTGGAGAAAAAATTCCAAAAATCAGTTAGCAAGTATTCCGTATCACTAGGCTTTTACAATCGATTTTGTTTATTGTGCTAAAAAATATTTTTCCACTATAAATAATCACTACATGTACTATAAAGATATTGTAACCAATAATATTATTATGTTGATTCTGTAAATGCCCTTTGATTACTGCCTGGCCTTTAAAAATCTTAAAACATCTATAACTTGTGAACGAAAGAAATGGGAGCTAAGTCTATATGACATTTTTTTCCTTGAAAATACATCTGCTTTCCGTCGTCAAAATCTGTGAAAAGCTAAGATTTTGTTCTGTATGATGTATGACGCGGATTTTACCTGCTTGAGCAGGATTACAGCATGAGTCACCTGCTACAATTTGTACAACGAGAAGTAATTAATGATCTATAGTCATCATAAAATATTGTTACACCAGCTGTTTTGTGCCGTCAATTTGTTGAGAATGAGGTTTGAATGAGAAATTGAACATAAACATACTAATAAACAGCTTTTGTTATTTTCTATAAGGTTTAATTTTATATGTACGCAGGTGGTATATTAATAAATGAACTTTGTTAAGTACTAGTACCTACTTAAAATAGACATATTTATGAACAAGACAATACTTTTTACTTATAAGATAAGCCTTTGTATAAATGTATTGTTATTGTTAATCTTTATTACTTATCTTATTGAAAACCCGGATTTGTACAGAGTGAGCCACTTAACTTGGAGTACCTTAGAATAATTATTAATTTATTATAATAAACCATAGAATACTTTATTTTACATTTACATATTGCCTTTGTAAGAGCGTACTTTCTGTATTCACGCAATCTTCATAATAAATCAATAAATATTAATATCGAAAAGTTCAGGTTTAATTTTAACAGCAAACAAATGTGTCGATAACCAGTCTAAAACCGACCACACTATTTAATTTAACTGTAATATTCCGAAGTATCAGATATACTCTAGATTTACTTCTTCAGGACAAAACGGTTGTTTGAGATGCACGTAAAACTGTAAGTCTTTTTTGTTTATAGGTATCTTTAAAAACCATTCAGCTAGATAAGGCTCGAAATAGACACGGTTCGCCAATGTTGCTAAATACATAAATATCGAATAAGGTAGCTTTTAAATGACTGATAAGAATTGATTCGATAATAAATAAAGAAGATGCAGGAGTAATATGTAAATGTAGATGAGAAACGAGACACCCTGTATATAAATATTGTTTACAAACAGTTTTTCACAAGAATGTGTTTATTAATAATTATGTAAACTAGATTTAGAGAAAAATTAGATGTTGTCCTCGACAAGAAAAATAATTATTTATTAGAAATGGTATGACATACCTACTTAGGTTTACTTTTACAATTTACAGGAAGAAGCAATTTATAGTATTTGGTGTAGCCGGTTTAGTGATAGTAGTGATATTAGCAATCGGTTTGGGAGTATACTTTGGATTTAAGACTAATGACGTCGAGGAAGCTCCTTTCCGTGGTGGGGTAACGAGCAATGGTCATGAATGTGCAGCAATTGGAAGGTAAACAGTTGCAATCTAAAAAAGAAGTTATAAATAATAGTTTCTGATTTTAGCTCTATGTTAGAAAGAGGAGGATCAGCAGTAGATGCAGCAATAGCTGCTCTTTTCTGCGAAGGTGTTGCTATGCCACAAAGCATGGGCTTAGGAGGAGGTTTCCTCATGACTATTTATATAAGAGAAAACAAAACTGCAATTACGTTAGATGCTAGAGAGACAGCTCCAATTCGGGCAACAGAAAACATGTTCGATGGAAATGCAAGTCTTGCATCTAAAGGCAAGTATTAGGAAATCTGATCAACCTAAAACATATTATATTTTCTTCATATATTTAGGTGGATTGTCTGTAGCAGTTCCTAGTGAATTACGTGGTTATCATTATGCTTATGAAAAATATGGGAAGCTTCCTTGGGAGGAACTCATAAAACCAACTATAGAGCTGTGTAAACGTGGTCACCTAGTCACTTCTTATCTTGCTAGGCTTTTTAAACAGCAAGAAAAGCAAATTTTAGATAGTCCAACATTAAAGTTAGTTTCAGCCATAACATCTTCTTGTCAGAAATTCTAAATAACTTATATTGTAGGGAAATATTTATTGATCCAAAAACTAACCAGTCCTATAAAGAGGGTCAGTATATAAAAAGAACAAAACTTGCAGAAACACTTGAAGTTATTGCAAAAGAAGGAGCTGACGCTTTATACACTGGCTCTTTGAGTGAGAAATTCGTTAATGATATCGAAGCATTTGGAGGAATTATCACTTTGGAGGATATGAAAAAATATAAGTAATGTTAATGTAACTGTAGATAAACAAATAAATTTTATTTAATGCAACTTTTTAGACCAATATGGGATAAACCAATTATTTCAAAACTCCCTCATAAACAAACATTATATACGAGTCCATTACCTGGCGCAGGAGTTATTTTTACGTTTATTTTAAATATTTTGAATGGCTATTTAGACTACAGCAACATAAACACATTAACAAATTGGCAAAGAATTGTAGAGAGTTTTAAATTTGGATATGGAAAACGTACAGAACTTGGTGATCCTGCGTTTGTACCTGGAATGCAAAAGGTATTTTGTTCGATACTTAAAATATTTAATTTTTTGTTTTCAAATTCTAATTCGACTTTGCTCTTATAGACAGCAAATATATTTTAAACTATTTTAGTTAATAGATAATTTAACTTCTCCGGCTTATGCTGCTATGATAAGAAGCCAAATTAGTGACACAACCACATCCAATGATCCAAGACATTATGGTGTAAATATGTCAACAAGTGAGGACCATGGTACTGCCCATATCTCAGTGTTAGCACCCAATGGAGATGCTGTATCTGCAACTAGTACAATTAATCAATTGTATGTGTGTTTGTCTAATTATTTACAATGGAGAAATATATCTTCATATATATTATAGTTTTGGAGCAGGAATCGTATCTCAAAGCACTGGTATAATACTCAATGACGAAATGGATGATTTTTCGGCTCCAAATATCACCAACGGTTATGGCCTTCCGCCATCACCTGCTAATTTTATCGTACCCCATAAGCGTCCACTGTCATCCATGTGTCCTAGTATTATTGTTGATGAGCATGGTGATGTTATTCTAGTAATTGGTGCTGCTGGAGGTACTAAGATTACAACATCAACTGCTTTGGTAATGAGATAGGATTTAAGTAGAAATCTAAAATGCAATAATTATGAATATTTTAGGTGACAATAAGAAATTTATGGTTTAATCAATCGTTAATTAAAGCAGTACCTGCCACTCGACTTCATCATCAACTATTTCCCATGGAAATTAGCGTTGAACATGATTTCGACAAGGTAAGTGTCGCGCGATCGAAAAAAAACAATCCGAGTTACACATACTAAAACCAAAATTTATAAATTAACTTACCTTACAGAATATCGTTAAAGGACTAGCTAAAATAGGTCACAATGTGTCAATAGCACCAACGACGGATGGATTTGCTGCACTTACAGCTATGGGTAGATTTAATGGGATTGTCGAGGGTAGTAGTGATCGTCGGCGGTCAGGACAAGCAGTTCTGGTTAGATAATGAAAGCATTGATAAATTTAAGATTTAATTTGTTTAGAATTTCTAAAAGTCAGAAAGTGAGAATCTTGTCATATTTAAACATTATTTAATTTTTAATCAAACACATTTTATGTTTAAACAAGGTGGATTTATGAAATCGACTAAAAATTTGATTTATGTTTCAGTATACTATGCCATAATGAAAAGTAAATTGTTACTATATAAAATTCACATACCCAATTATGTCTCTAAAGAGAATGTAAAGACATTCCTAAGTGTAAGGTTGCGTACAACCTGGTCACTGAAACTTAGAATGAGCAATAGCTCAGTCATATTTTGCCGTGATATCATCATTAATCATCAGAGGTTCAAAAGTGTAGATAACTTCATCTTTACAAGAGGTATAATGAATGTATTACTAATTGACTTACAATTGGTACATGATTGCCAATTGGTAAATGCAGTTCTATAGGATAAAGCAGAAAAATGAGATTAGTAGGTCTGAAAGCACATTAGGTTTCAGTGACAGGGCTGTATAGTAATCTATAGTGTGATTTTACAATCGACACTTATGAGAATACGTTTGCTTGTAAATATATGGTTACATATTTATAGGTACATAAATTAAACAAAAGAAATAGATCAGCTATCTGACATTTATAATCAAAGTATTCAGTGTATGTTAAACATACATACTCATTATTTATGTCAGCTTTAAAAGTTATATACTTAGTTAGTTCTTAATAATCATGTGCATAGTTTATTTTATAGTATTAACTTGAATTGCGCTTATTGCATAATCTATGTCTGCAGCAGTTTTTCTCATCTGGTAAGATGAATTCCTAGTATAGTTAAAATACTCCCGTAATATAATTAGCTTCAAGAGTAACACCTAAATAGCCAAAAGGTAAAATATTTTAATTTAAATAATAATAATTAATTAAGGACCAAAAGAGTGTTTGTGTATTCTAGGTTATTCTAGATCTTAATTCTTTGATCGTATTCATTTAACATGAAGTAGTTTCTTGGCTGTGTCTGTTTTAATGTTTTCATAGCAATTTCATGTAATCTTATATCTTATTGGCTATTGTAGAAATATAAATAAAAAGTAATTTTAAGAATTTTGTTTTGCTGTTTTATATGTACTTAACGTATATGGAAACCACCACAGCTCAAAATACTAGGTCGTAAAATTATGTCTTGAAGACATCGAATACATCTAGTCCCATCTGGTTTCATTTGAATTCTTTAGTTTCACAAACCTTACAACGAAGTATACAAACAAAGTCCTGCTCCTATTATCACGATATCACAAATTGAGCAGTTGTTACAACCATTGTTTCTAAAATTTGATTTATATCCCGAGATTAAATATTCTGTACAGTGACAGCCTCTTTACATTTATCAAGATTCGACCAAAAAGAAGTCTCTTTGCAACCTTTGATAAAGAGAAATAGTGAAAAAGTGTTAGTAATTGGTTCTTAGGTTTAAAGTGCCTACACTCGTTTGTATTAAAAATGTCATCATAACTGATAAAATCGTTGGCTTTACCCAATTGGGAAAAAGAGGTAACTTTTCCACCGAACTATTGGAATGGTGTCTTGTTCAAAATAAAATTACTGAATATGATGATGACCTTTCGGTACTACCTGATCAACAAGACAACAAGGAAACACCAGCTAAACCAACTATGAAGGTTAGAGTATTTGATACTAGAAGATTTAATATATTTGCCAATAATTTGCAAGATGGTTGAAAAGAATATAATCAAAATTATTTAATTCCTAAAAAGGAATTGGAATTAGGCTAGTATGAAGAAGAAGCAGATGAAAAGAACGCTGAATCTATTAAAGGAAAATGATGACAACTAAAGGAGTTTAATGTCTTATTTACTGTTAAAATATTTATTGGACATTGCACATATTTTAGTTATACCATTTTATTTTATAACTGTTTAAAAATGACTAAAGTAATTTCTTTTAGCACTTGCTATTAAAAAAGTTAGGATAGAGTCATTCGATAGTGAGAGTTTTAAGAATCTTTATAAAGATCTATCACAGAAAATAGAACAAAATCCTATAACGACAGAAGACGAACTAGAGAGAAAGTAACAAATGCAAGAAACATTACAAAGACAAGTCAGACTGCGAGGAATATGGTAATGAAAATTGAAAATCTTCCAAACAACACTGCAAGAACAATTTCATTTCTTGCACTCTTTGCGGATGGTAGGAGTGAACCTGCCTCTCATGCAAAAATTTGTTTGTCGATGGTTCTCTCATCTCAACTCAATAAGAGTACCTCTTTTTCAAATTCTACAGTAAGATGATCTTTTTGTTTCAACCGGAAGATTCCTGTTTCCTAAGCTACTAATAAACTTTGCCAGAAATGATGTAAGATAAGATTTGCCAATTTGGAAAGTGCTCTACGTCTAGCTTATTACATCAAGCTTCTCTTCAAACTAATATCATATGGGCAATTATACTGGGTGTAAGTACACGTAGTCATAATGACTCTCAAAACTTAACATATGCCTAATAACGACGGCCTTGCAGGCATATCACGTTAAGCAAAAGTTACGTTTCCTTATATGCCCAAGAAATATGAGTAATTAGTACCCGGTATAAGGCATGCGTACACGGTGGTTTAAATTCGATGCAAATGAAAATGGAATCAGAATAATTAGAAAAAACTGAATACACAGTACTGATCTGTTTTGCTGGCAAGTTTGTTGGTATAATCAAAAGTTTCATACAGTATGTCCCCGTTAAGGATTTAACACCTTTGTAAAATAATTATTTCTTGGTCGATTTTTATATATTTTTTTGTTTTGTAGATATTCAAAATGCGCATTTAATAAATGGTAGGCGCATTGTAGGGCTGTAACCATGGCCAAGTACGACCACTTTTATAGGCTGAAATTTCAAGAAGTCCTCTTAGAGATTTTTTTAGAAAAAGACTGACGACAGAATCTTATTTAGAATCTACTTGTACCAATTTCTATTGGTTACATTTTTTACAAAATGATGCAACTAAAACATGAAAAAGGAGAAATTAATAAACGAAGAAATAAATATTTTACAAAGGTGGCAAATTCTTAACGTGGACACACTGTATACGACAAAAATAAATGTTTTAAGACTTTCTTTGAGAAGCTGTATTTTGCTTAGTTGAAAGAATAAAGAAAAACTTCATAGAGATTCTTTATAGGTACAAATGGTTAAATAAAATCTTTGCATTTAATTGTTTCTGAGTAATAATTAGAAACCGGATTTTAGATCGTTATAAAAACAAAAGAAGGCATTTAAAACGACCACCTTAAAAGCAAACTGTAATGGCGCATGATAGAAAAGCCAAATTATGAAAAATTACTAACAAATTTGTCCTTTTGTCTGCACTAATTTACACTGAGCAAGTTAGTGTAGAGAGTTGCGTTCATTCGTTTTACTGTAAGTGTTTATTTATGTAGTGTAACATGCACTGAACAGTTTTAAACTGCATTTTCTTGCTTGGTTTTTGGATTGCAAACAGGTTGGTATGGTTGGTGCAGCAAAATAATGTGAAACTCGTGACCTATTTTGAACAATTTTGATCTTGAAAATACAAAGAGCACGTGTAGTTATATACCAGGCGGCTACTAATATAATAGAAGGTTTACATACATTTGTATTCATCAATAATTTTTCTAGGTCATTTTACTTAATGGTTAGGTTTAGACCGCGCATGCTTAACAAGACGAGAGATATTCGTTTGTTTTCTCAAGGTACAGGCGCTTTCTCGTACATTAACTTGTACGATGATATCACATCACCAACACCACTCTGTACTACCTGCAACTTTGTGCATTACAAGTTGAATAGACCTAAAGTTAAAGAAGTACTTTAAATCTAATCTGCTACTGCAGAATAACACAACTACTGAAAATTTAGAAAAACGAGTGTGAGGGAGATCATAGTGTTACCGCAGCAGTGAAGCATATCGTCAGAAACAAACGCAAATGTTATAATTTATAAATCTTTAGATTTGGAAATATATAGCCAGCTCTGGTAACGTTAGTTATAGCTGATGATCACACTTTCTTCCACCATTTTGATACATTTTGACGAGATTTGGTGCCATCTCTTAGTTGATGGTTTTTTCTTCTATTTTATTGATACACAGCAAAATGCTTGTGACCAAAAGCAAGTAGCACGCCATCATGTTACCAATGAAAATTTTGGATCGTTATTGTTTTTTGCTCCTGCGTTGAACTATTTACAAGGTAAACAAGCTTTTTTTTTACATTGTAAACGAGAAGAAAGATCTTATTTTAGGCCGTTATATATTTCTTCATGCATTTAGGAAAACTAAAGTATCGCTCATATAATAGAATTTTTACTGAGACGTGCACATTTACAATCATAATTGAAATGCCTGTTATAGTAATAAAAGGACATTTATCAGTAGGCTATTAGCTATTAATTGGTAGAAATCTTATTTAATCATCTTATCTTAACACCAATAGTACAAACACCTCTAACAAGTTTTTTTCTCTAGCTGTCTTAGAAGGTGTTCATTTAGTTAGTGTATTTTGTCTTTAAAGTTGACGTTTTTGTTACTAGTAAGACGCAACGTAAAAGGTCGAAGATGGAGACACTCTGTCAAACTAAAATACTCGTCCGCCTTAAAAGTTGCACTTTTAGTAGAGATTCAGTGTACTTATATATTATACTTATAATAATACTGTAATTAATATTAATTAATTTGAGACTACATACAAAACGAAAATTTAGTAAAAATACCAAAGTAGAAACCAATGTTTTGGCACAAAAGGCTGTGATACACGTACAGTTCAGATACAGTGTTCAATGTTATCTGTGACTATTGGCAATACGCACAATTTCTTCACGCTTAACCTAACACTTCGCACATACGTCCGTTTTTCCATTTCAAAGGAGGTAAATTCTCGTCTTTCAAGAGAACCATATCTCCCACTACTACACTGTTGTCGGTGTTAATAAGCCATTTCGTCCGCTGTTGGAGGTGGCTCAGGTACTTATTGAACTATCTCTTCCCGAGATGATGAGTCATTTGCTGGACATGTTGCCATCTCGATAAGAGGTTCATGGGCAGTGCCGGAATAACGATTTGGAGCAGCAGAAGGGACGAGCCCTCCCTCACAGATGAATTTATTTATGTCTCAGTGCATATGGTAGCGCAGGCGTCGCGCCACGGGGGTGTGTAATAGTACGTTTCTGTATTTCTCACTTTTGTGTATTTGTATGTAATTTTGGGTATACTCTCGTTTTCGTAATTATTTATTTAAACGTTTATTATATGTTTCCGTAGAGTTATTTATTTCAAATAATTATTATGTAGTGATCAGTGGTACTGGTGATTATTATCGTGCGATAAATTTGCAATACTGTAATAGATAACATTTGGAAATGTTGATTGTAGTTTGTGCTCAAAACTTATTTTGTAGGACTGGGATGCTGGTACTGCTGTTTTCTTTTGAAGTCTTCAACAAATGAAATGTTTGAAATGAATCATTTTATCACCAAGTTCAAGTTCAATGTCACAAGAGTAGCATTTAGCAAATCTTAAAACCTTCTATTTGATTTGTGCTTCATCCTTAGAAGGGAAATCACCAAGAAAATCAAACAGTGATTGAACTTGCTCATAAGCTTGCAAACGGTTAGAAAGTTCTACGTTTAGCTTGTCCAATATTGGTAGATAAGTCTCAATCTTGAATCTTTCTCCTCCTTGAAGTACTACGTCTTCAGTATCACCATCGTCAAAATGTTGCTTTCTGGCACGCTTTCGTTTGCTTTCAACCTCATCAAAATATTTTAAGTCACTGGCTTCACTCTCATAAAAATCAAAATTTTCTCTCTGCGACTTTAAGAAATCTAAGAGTGAATTTAGAAGACGAACGGCACTTTGAAGTGCTAACTGTATTAATGTTATCGAGAATGGTCTCCTAAAAGATTGTCATGATGACATTTTCCTTCTTTGGCAGAGTAGTAGCTTGACATGTTGGCCGAGTTATCATAAGATTTCCCTTGCATATTGTTAGTGTCGATGCCATACTTATTTAAAAAATTCAATCCGGCTGTGGCAAGCGCTTCTCCAGTGTGACTGCCTATATGGATCAATGTAAGAAAATGTTCATTCATTTCTCCATTAGACTATCTAACATATCTCATCACTACAGTTAATTGATCGACGTGAGACATATCTAGTGTCGAATCAACGCTTAGAGAATAATACTTCGTTTTTTTTTATTTCTTCTACAATAACATTCAAAATCTTTCCTCCATTATTTCAATCACCTCGTCACAAATTGTGCAAGATAAATAAGACGGCTTTTCTCTGCCTTGATTGCCATATTTGGTTAAATAAGGACTCAAAAAAGGATCGTACTCCGCAATTAACTCTAAAATCTCCAAGTAGTTGCCATTATTTTGTAAACCAAGGATTTCTGTATCGTCACGGAAAGCTAATCCACGTAACGAAAGAAACTTGACCACAGATACTACACGTCCGTCGTAGAACTTGTATCCAATATTTACGTTGTTTGTTGAGCTGAAATTTCAAAGAGCTGTCGATTCATCTCTGTGATCTTTTTTTTATTAGTGTCTATATACACGATCGATGAGCTGCAATGTCTTCATGCAATTTTATTCGGTTTGAAGCATTCTTCCAATCAGAAAATCCATTAGTAAATTGTGTTCTTTTAAGTTTTCTAAAAAGTACTAATAGAAAGCAGTATACGTTTCCATTTGTCGGAGAGTACATGCGCCACTCTCGTTTAATTTGTGCTCCACTTACATGTTTACGAAAGATCATGGAACGAGTAAGAGCTCTCTTGTGATCTTCATACTGTCTGTCTGAAGCTGAAAAATCGCTATTCAAATTTTGACACTCTGTTGGATCGCTTGATCACCAAAATAGCCGCACTTCTTCTATAATGTTTTCCCACAATCCCATGTCGTTTTGGTTCTCTGGCCCATATTTATCTCGAGTTTGATTATGGAACTGAATATTCGGCTCTACTTCTCCTTCCTTCGGCATTTCAACATTATCCTTTTTAAGTGTTTGTTCAAGTAATGGATTTAGTACCTCTATTTCGACCATTTCATTTACATTATATTTAGATGTAGTTTCACCCTCTGTAGGTTTTGATGTAAAACCGAGTTCAAAAAAATTGTGAGTCTTTTTTATTGTTTCATCTAGCTTTTAGCCTTTTCATGATGTTTTTTTCCGTTTTTGTGCACCACTTTAGTATCTCGTTTTCTCTTGTACCGGCATCTTGTTTCTGTAAAAGAGAGAAAGAGATAGACCTCAGTCTAAAATATGCAGCCACTACATTCCCATTTAATTAATTGTATAGGAATCGATGCTAACCGGCTTGTCTACCGTTCGTATTCAATTTTATACTTTATATAATTCAAACAGCATGGATTAAAAATTCCCCCAAAAAAGTTATCTAACACAAGAATTGAGAATATTGAAAAACGTGCGAAATATGTAAAACTAAATTGATTACACGTTATACCGTTCTCGATAACCAAGTATTGATAGCTTTTTGTTATTTATTAAATTTAAATAAAACAACTTGACTTACCTAGTTTTGACTAATGTAAGTTATTAAAATTCCTTCGAAGGTTAGGGCAAATGATAGTTAAACAAAGCAACAGACGGTGACTCAAGTGACACAACTCATCAACTGATAAACATGTACAGATGAGTCATAACTCAGCTCGTCAGCTGTTTATTCTTTCTGCAGCGCGCCCGCCCGCGTTAAATTGGGTTACCTTCACTCTTGTGGATAATCGTTGAACTATTACGAATAATGTCTTGTCACAGTACCTGATAGAAGTATATAAGACTTCCATTTAATGCTCTCACGTTTTAAACTAAGAGCCGTATGAACTACTAATCATAAAATAATAAAGATTTTACTTATTACTACTACTATTTGTGAGGCTTTTAAAATTAAATGAATCAGGCTCTCTCGGGGCACCCTTAAAACCTTGGAGCCTCTAGGCATCTACCTACTTTGCCTAATTAGTAATCAGGCACTGTTCATGGGTATTTCTTTAACGCATGGTCTGATATGGAGGTAAGTAAGTCTCCTATTAGAAAGTGAGCTGGGGTCAAAGGTGAGAAATCATTTGGATCGTTGAGATACCAAGTTAGGGGGCGAAAATTTAAGACAGCGTTCATTTGTGCAGTTATTGTAAAAAATAGTTCACAGCCGCCTTTCAGATTCCTCCAAAATGTGACGATCTGGCTGGTATAAAATGCCAGGTGTTTCCATCTTGGGCGAATTTCCTGTGTACCGAGAAATTCTTAGCTTCTATAAAAAATGTTTGAGGCTCTTTTAAATTATTTTTGGCTTCAAAAAAATTAATTGTATTGCGCTTAAATTTGTTACGTACTCCAGATGAAATGCCTTTATGACAAAGCAGACAAGATACTCCAACGTGGCATTTTTGTTTCTTAATATGGCCTCGATTTATGTTTTCCCTTGTAACAATAAGACCACAGTAATCAATACTAGCTTTTAAAAATGGATTTGCAGAGGTAAATCACCCATATATGTTGTTGAATAGTTAATGGTGTTTTAAAACGACCACCCAGAGGTATTACTTCAGATTTATCTAAAAATAGATGCAGAGCGAAGAGTTTATATTGAGGTTTGACCACATTACAACGCTTTAACTCATTTAATTTTTCCGCAAAAACTTTCTGCTGAACTAACTTGATTAAACATACTATTGATAAGTGTAGCTTCACGGAGGTTAATGGTGTCTTTTCGATGAAGGGTATTGTTTTTAAACTAAAGCATATGCATATGCAACAACTCGTTGTAGTTTACCAATACTTAAATATTTTGTAATACCTCATTCGTAAACTGATTATTTATTGCAACAAAACTCAGCCTTCATTGTTCATGTTAAACGCTGGAATCATGAATAGCAATTCTTTGGTTCTTCTGGCTATTCAGTTTACTCGAATTCCAAACATTGCGGACCTAACTAACTTGTGTATTAATAACCATAATTACCACAATTTATAAAGTTTAGAGCACATGAAGTATCACGTAGCTAAATGTCATGCATTTGTATATGATTATTATTGATTGATGAAGACCTTGTTTTGCAAGTTATTATTTATTTTAAAAATGTAAGTTTATCATGCAAATAAATCCTACAATCTCTGCTATTCTTGATTAGCTTTAGGATACAGTTTTGCGCCGCGCATTACATTACAGCTATTTATCTTTTGTTCATGTATGCTTTGAATGAGATTTGCTTAGAAGGTAAGTTAGGTTAAACCCAATTAAGACCATCTCAACGAAAGCACTGCAATAGTAATTGTAAATTATATTGACAGTAGAAGAGCTATATCTCCAATAATAAGAAACATTCCGTTAAAATAACAAATTGAATTTCAATATTCCTAAATCAAGCACTATTAATCTTCAGCCAAATCATTCTTTTACGTAGAGCTGCTGAAGCTAAAGAAGCTCCTTTTGTCGGCGGAGTTGTCAGTAATGGTTACGAATGCGCTTCGATCGGGGGGTTAAGTATTATCAGTCTTAATTCATACAAAGAGTTGTTAACTTACTATTATAGTTCAATTCTGGAAAAAAGCGGTTCCGCTGTAGATGCAGCCATAGCCACTCTTCTTTGTGATGGAGTTGCAAGGCCAGAAAGTTCAGGACTAGGAGGAGGTTTCTTGATGACTATTTATATAAAAGAATCCAAAACTGGTATTACGCTAAATGCAAGAGAAACAGCTCCAATATTAGCCACGGAAAACATGTTTAATGGACAAGCAAATCTTTCAATCAAAGGAAAGTATTAATATAAAATAAGTTTGTGTCTAATACTTTCCATACTATCTTAATCAACGTATGCAGGTGGATTATCAGTTGCAGTCCCTGGAGCTTTACGTGGCCATGAATACGCTCACAAAAGATATGGAAAACTTCCTTGGGCGGAAATTATACGACCAACAATAGAATTATGTAGGAAAGGCCACTTAGTGACCAAGTCCCTTGCAAAAGTATTTAAACAACATGAGGATAACTTATTAAATAGTCCTACTTTGAGGTTGGTTTTATCTAAGCCATGTGGCAGAAAATGAATAAAATTAGTATGTCTTTAGAGAAATATTTATAAATCCCAATACAAATAAACCATATGGACAAGGCCAACTTGTGAAAAGATTAAAACTTGCTGAGACATTAGAAATTATTGCTAAAGATGGTGTTACTGCATTATATGATGGTAGATTAACAGCAGAGTTTGTTAGCGATATTAAAGAATTAGGAGGCATAATCACAGCTGAAGATATGAAACAATATAAGTAAGTTTAAAGTTAAAAAGCTAACAAAAAGGGTAAAACTTTTCGATTTTAAATTTTTGTACATACTGCGGTTGTACAATCATGCGAGACTACGCTCTAAAGTGAGCAAGTACTGAGTTTGCTAGGCCTGGTGAATGATCGAATCTTGGCCTGAGTATTATTACTGGTGTTCTCGCACCTCTAGGGTACCAGAAGAATTTTAGTAAAGTACATAGTCTAGAAATTCTGTAATCAAGATAAATTAAGATTACACTTTCTCTCTTGTTACTTTAAGCTTTTGAATGACACACAGAGTGACCCCAATATGTACAAGCATTTCCAGTCCTATAAAGGTTCAAGTCTTTATAGTTATTTTACTAGACAACTAAAATAAGAAGAAATTTCTAGACCGTTATGGAGAAACCCTATCGTTTCAAAGCTACCTTTTAATCAGACATTATATACAATACCTTTACCTGGTGCAGGAACCATCTTAACTTTTATTTTAAACATCTTAAGCGAATATTTAGATCTTGACGATATTAGCAAGGTAACCAACTGGCAAAGAATTGTAGAAAGTTTCAAATATGCTTATGGAAAACGAACTGAACTTGGTGATCCAGATTTTGTTCCGGGAATTAATGAGGTTAATTGAACAATTCTATTACTTTTTCGACTTTATTCGTAAATGTAAACAAGGTATTTTATTTTTAGCTCATAAAGAATTTGACGTCTCCTTCCTACGCTGCTTTAATAAGGCGCGAAATCAGTGACACAAAAACATATAATAATCCTCAACATTATGGAGCCAAGGTAGTATTAGTTGAAGATAAAGGCACATCAAATATTGTTATTATAGCACCAAATGGCGATGCCGTCTCTGTTACTAGTACTATCAATCGTTTGTAGGTGCAAAAGATAAAAATAGTTTTATATAAAAATACCCACTTTTGCAGCTTTGGTGCGGGAATTAGATCTCGAAGTACTGGTATAATACTCAATGATGAGATGGACGATTTTGCTTCTCCAAATTTTATCAACAGTTATAAACTTCCACCATCACCTGCAAATTTTATCGCTCCTCAGAAGCGTCCGTTATCGTCTATGAGTCCTAGCATAATAATTGACGAATACGGTGAACCGATACTTGTAATTGGGGCAACTGGAGGTCCAAAGATCACAACTTCAGTTGCACTGGTGACAATAAGGTACTTATGGTTTAAACAAACATTGGAAAATGCAGTAAATGATAGTAGACTTCATCATCAACTATTTCCAATGAGAGTTCTTTTTGAACACGATTTCCAGAAGGTTAATGCTATTTATAATGTGAATTATAATAAAAATCACTATTAATATCTTTTAGGAAATTGTTGAAGGATTATCTAGAATAGGTCACAAGGTATTTGTCTTACTACCTACAGATCAATTTGTTTCATTAACAGCGATGAGTAGGCGTAATGGTGTTGCTATAGGTGCTAGTGATACCCGACGAGGCGAGAAAGTGGTACTTGTTAAAGAACCACAGACCAAGGTTCAATATCAACTTGCCAGCAAGTGTGTAAAAGTGTATTTGGAAATGACGTCTTTTATTGTGCTTTGTATAATTAATATTATTGAGAAATATATATAGAAGCTTACTCCATACAGTTCAAAGACGTTTTCTAGTATAGTTTTAAGAGAATTTATTGCCAAAACTTTTTTGCCTTTAATACAAAATTTTAGAAACTTTGGGTTTGCCTCTGGTCAATAGTTTTACTATATTTTTTCTACGTCCTTGTCAAGAATAGCGATTTTTGATACAGTTTTCGATGTGAAAAGCGACCATTTCAAATACTAGCACGCAAAATATTACTTCTGGACCACTTTTGAGACCGAAAGCTATAAAATGGCATGACATATGGCGTTACAGCACACCTATATCGAAAGCTACTATTACATAGCTAGTCTAAATATCTAGAAAAAATGTGTAATAAAATCAGAAAATATATTCAAGTCTAAGTCTAAAAATAAGAAGAAAAGTTTGCAAAGTTGCTAGTAGGGCTAGATTATCTTGGCTTGAGCGAGTTACGTATCGAACTGGCTTTTTTGAGAATGTTGTCGGCTTATGTAGGGTAGAATAATAAGCATTAGCAAAGATGATAGAAAAATCAAAAAATCTTGAGAAAACTCTTAATTTTTGATGAACATAAATCGTCTCGGTTTATTACGATTGCAAATGTTTTGTAATGAAATACCATGATTAATAAAATAAAATGTGTAATGTCTTGCATTTATTTTACATAACACAAATTACCAACATCATTCATTCTTAAATGATATTTATATGTTTTCACGATTATCCGTAAAAGTAATTAATGTCCCATTCTCCACTACCATGTGATTTACGTGCGGCCATCTGGTGTTAATATATTCTAACTTATGTCCATATGCTCGCAAATACTCAAAGGCATACTAAAATACCACACAACGTAATGTTGTTAAAAATAAAAAATATCATAGAGCCTACCGTCTTATTCTCCCCTTCGTACAAAATCACGTTTGGTTCAAGCTGATGGTGAAATCGAAACTTTGCACTTGCATCTGCAAGAGTCTGGTCTAACCAGAAATATCTCATCAATATCTATGTAATATTTAAATTAGAAAGTATAAATCCATTTATAAAACAAAACTTTTACTAAAGCTATAGATGTGATGATTCTAGTATCACCAGATGCAGCCATAGCCAATTTGAAGTTTTCATTTTCATCTAGCACTATAACTGGAGATAAGAAAGTCGAAGGTCTTTTTCCTGGGTGTATAATATTTCCATAATCCGACCCCACTGGCACGCTAAAGTTTGTCATCGTAAAAGACAACATGTTGTTATTCAAAAGAAATCCCAAAGTTTCCGAAACAATACCCGAACCAAACCTAATAGAAAAAGTAGTCTGAAAACGGGAATTTCTGAACTAGGACCTAAACAAAAATTTTAATTTATCTGAATTTAAATATTTTAATTTGGTAACTTACGGGTCATTTAAAGAACTGCTGGCCACCACGACATTTCCTTCGGAATCAACTGCAGCAACGTTAGTTGTACCACTATCTCCTGACGCAGAGGGTTCTTTACCGCTTGTATAGTGATTTGGCGGAAACGTGCTTGTTGGACTTATTAGATTTCTTATTCTCGATCCCCAATGAGAATTTAGAAATTTATACAATATCTGCATACAAGAAGTAAGAACTACAAAAAACAAACAGATTTACATACCTTAGGAGATGTCCGTGCTGAATCTCCAAACAGATCTTTCCTAGCAAATGTATGTTTCATGGCTTCTATAATTTTATGATGAAATTTAGCTAGACGGCTAGGTGAATACATATCTCGATTAGAATCCGTTCTTTCATAACCGTTAACTATATTTAACATCATGCCTATCATAATCGCATAACTTGGTGGTGGTGGCATATGCAGGGTATAGCGTTTATCTCCTTGATCTTGAAAACCATGTGATAGGGCAGTACTCCACCTTATGCTATTTCAAAAGTTATTGATGACATTTTTGTAAACCTTTTAGGTTTGTTCGTTAGTTACTTCAGAACAGTACGGAACTGTCATATTGTCTACGATTTGTTATTTTGTATCTCTGAACAGTTCAGAACTGTCTATTATTATTCCTCCTTTTAAAGAGCTGTAAAAATCGTAATGGTGCTGACACGCAGCAAAGTTGCAACCATTTAATCAAGTAACAGTACTGCACATTACAGTATTCTCAGCAATTATTATAGCAATTACAACTCCTTTCTGACTCTGTTTATTTATCATTTGCTGGCATAGTTAAGAATATTTTGAAACATGACATTTAGCTGTCCAAAAACCGCAACACTAATGAACAAACCTTTAAATGAATTTAAAAGTTAAACATACTCGTAATCAGTAAAGTCTTTACGCGAAAATATGCCACCGTGATCAAGAGATTCTTCAGCCATTTTTCTAGCTCCTGTTCCTTTATAGATAAAATCAACACCATCACTCGCTATGCGCATTAAAACTTTTGCCAGTTCTTCGTTTACAACATCGTCACCTTCCTTGTAGGTTTCATTTGTCTCGGGATTGACAAATACCTTCCTAAACCAACAATTATAAATTATTCTATCACAAGAGTTTTGATACATACCTTAACTGTGGGCTGTTTTTTACTGTCCTGTTGTATATAGCAAGGAATTTTGCTAAATTAGGACTAATAGGAAAACCATGCGACGCTAAGCGAATTGCGGGGTCGACTAGGTAGTTCCATTTTAATTTTCCATACCTCTTATGAGCTTCCCATAAGCCAAGACCTTCGCTGGGAATTGTAACAGTCAGCCATTCTAATAAAATGATAAAAGGTAATTGATATAAATTAATTAAATAATACTAGTAGAAAAACCATACAAAATGGTCTTCCTTGTTGATCACTTAGTTTAAGAGAATATAATATGAGACAGGTTATAAAGTGTAATTGATCAAAACTTACCTTGACGATATTGATCTTTTGAACTATATTCTTGGAATGTATCATTAGACACCTTCGAATATCTTTCAAACATAGTCACAGTGGCCAAACTGGGAGCAGTCCCTCGTGCATCTAAACTGTAAACTTTTCTTGTTGCTTTATCGTAAATGGTCATAACAAACCCTCCTCCCAGACCACTATGATGAGGTTCTACAACACCTTGACAGAATAACATTGCAATAGCGGCATCAACCGCGGAACCTCCCTTATTTAAAATATTACTAAAAGAGTATTGTATTAGGATATGATCGCGAATGTAAGCATAAATATTTACCCCCCAGTTTCAGCACAAAAAGGATGTTCTGCAAGAATTGCTAAACCAGATTTATCATAAGCAGCACTTTTATTTTCTGGGCTTTTCTCGTCTGTCATGTATCTGATACTTTCATCGTCATTATCATCTTCGTCTTTTGATACCTTAACAAATTTCTTATAGGTTCCCCTATGAAAAACACTGGCAAAGACTAAGCCTATTATTACAAACAACACTAGTGATGTTAAGCCAATTCGCACGCACCACCGTCGTTGATAAGCGTTATCATCATTTTCATTGCTAAGAATAAGTATGTATTGAGATAGCTTCTAAATTAAAGTGTTAGTGAGAGGGAGTCTCATATAATTATTTAATTATATAAAAAAAGTAATAATGGTATTAAATGGCAACTTACATTATGCAGCAACCCATTAATAATTTAGTAGTAATAACCTTAAAATGCTTAGTTTGACATTTACTGACACGTTAAAAAACATTGGGTTGGTTCTGTTCTCATCATTAAACTTAAACATTCTCTAATTGCCATAGCAACCGCATTTGTCCTGTTTTGGTTGTTAAGATCAGATAAAGCTATACTTATTTAAATTTTTAAAGAAGAAGGAGAGTAGAAACTGGGCTATTTTGTGTACGAATATCTTGGAAAAATATGGAGTTACACAGGGTGCTCAGTTGTACTTTCTCCGGATGGGAATACTTATTTGAAGAGCTACAGCTTCGGTTAAATTAGAAAAGAATTGTGCAATTTTATGAATAATGCTGTAGTATCTAGAATCGAATTTTAATATTTGATTAGGTTTTCCAGATATCTAAAAACAACTGAAAAGTTCAATCTTCTTTTTGTGACAATAACTCTTTAATTTGAACGCGTTCTTAAGGCGATTTCTAAATATGTGTTACAGTATCATTACCAAGAAGCGGAATCAAATAGTTGATGGCCCGGTAAAGTTGACCGCGATGCATTTAAATAAGTTGAGTTTATCGATATTACTTAAGCGAGCGACTAGACATGTGCAATTTGCGTAAGATAGTGACAAATTTTCTGCAAGGTAAGCGCAAGCCAGTGGTGCAGCACATTTTCGTTTTATCATATGCATGTGTACATAAGGCATCGCTCACGCTACGTATATTGATATAATATTTGGTAAACGCTCCACCGCTAGCACGATCACGTCACCGATTCTTTTCATGACATATCAACCAACTGATACCGCTCTTGATCATCACCCCTAGAACATTTTGAATCTTTCAGACCATCATCAGGTTCATTTTCTTGGCCTCGCAGTGCGGAGACTTTACAAATTAACAGAATTTTTGGAACTGTTTTCATAAGTAATTTCATAGGTGCATATCAAATTAAAGGATATTTCAACATGCACGAGGGATATTTGGTCAGACTATTTGTTAAAGAAAATTTGCAACAAAATACTTCCAAACAAAAAGTCATTAAAAAACCTCCACAAACTGTTTACTGTTAGTAAAATTGTCGATAATTTGCACTAATTCAATTATCGCTGTAATATACCCACGATTGGTCAAAATTCAAAAATCCAAACCTTTTTATTAATTGAGATTATCTGAGGGAAATAACCAGCAGTAATATCAAGAATATATTCAGTATTACCAAATATACTGCATTAACACGCCATAAATCGAAGAAAAACCGGCAAAGCCTAATTAAAGAGGAAGAAGAAGAACACGAAACGGGTTGTTTCCGAACACCCGACTCGTGATGTTCTGAAATAATATGTTAGGTGTATCAATACAGTATATTCTGATAATAATGAATACAAGAGTGGTATTCATTACAATTATATCATGAATTACATAAAACCAACACAAAGCAATTGTAAGGCATTCTGAAAATAGTGGCCCTATATTTGGAGTTTGATTTGTATAGTGTTTGTTATGGGCCAGAGGTAATACCAAAGTGATAATATCATGTCGTCAAAGGTATAATACCTTATTAATACGTCGTAACTAGGTAAGATTCTTAATAGCTATTGGTTAATTTTGCAACGTTTTTGTCTACTCTGAATTTGGATGGTCGCAGGTTAAAATCGCTAAGAAAATGAAAATTGCTAGGTGTGTACAAAACAGAAGATTTCGTCAGTCGAGTTCTCATAAAACATTAAAACGAACAGACGTCCTAAAAAACCAACAGACGTCAAGATATGATGAGAAGGGCAGGTCGTGTCAGCAAAATGGATGGACCCTTGAGGAACGCCTGCTCGCGATATATACATCCTGGACAGAGCCTGGTACATTGACACGCGATGTTGGTAGGCGGACAGATAACTGCTGGTTACCTGAACAAAGCAGGCGAGAATTTCGGTGGCTTGGAGCTTTAAGAGAAACCCCTCGTACCAGATCTTGTCGAACACCCTTTCAATGTTGGTGTGGAGTCGGAGGATGGGATCCGTGGTGGATCTATCAAGACGAAATCCGGACTGATGCTCTGGGGAAAAGATTGCTGGCGTCTAGGTGTGCTCCAGCCTTAGAAGTAGCAGTAGTCACAATCAGCGCATCGGCATCTTCGATTGCCTGTTGCACTTGCACTTTAGATTTTTCCAGAAATGTCTTTAGCATTTCAATAAAACAAATTTTGTTTCTTTCATTTGCAAAAAACTTTTCTTAGGCAACTTGAGTATGACAACAGGGTATGAAAGTGTCTTAGCTCGACAAACACGTTTGTAGCTCTTGGTATAGCTTTGGATTGTATCTGATGGATAGCCGTCAAAAATTACGGCTAAATTTGATCCATAGTGAGGTTTTAAGTATTTAGCACTGTGAGGCCACACAACTTTGTGAAGCAGATGTCCACCATCCACTACCACAAATTTAGTTGTTCCTTGTATCTTCTCCATTTGTATAGGTGTAAATGCTGAGTACAAAAAAGACTTGGTACCCTTACGCATTACCTTTTCATCAAATAAAGACATAAGAAAAGGTGAAAGTTCGTAAGTAAGAAATTGATTCAAATTTTCATCTGACTGTTTCAAAACCCACAACCTGCAGAAGAGTGTGAGAGGGTTGATAGTAATCTTTCTATCACCAACAGTAATAGAATTAACAGCAGAAGAAAGGATACCACTTTATTTTTACGTCTGAATTTCACCTGTTCGAAGTTTTAACCGACAACTTTTGACAACCCTTCCCTCCCAATTCGTAGAGCCATGTGGCAGTTCACATCTTTACTTTCAACAAGTCCACTGCTTATTGACATGATCAATTCCGTTTTAGGAAATGAGGGGTGTTGAGAAAACCAGTGTCTGAGCATATCTACATGTTGCTCAGAAGTTATAGAGGTAATCTTGCAGTAGGTCTCAATTTCATCGCATTTGTTCTAAAGATATACCATTTCCATCGTGTGAATACGCTTTCAGTTATCCCGCAACCGCTGGTCAACCCTCCCAAACTTTTCATCGTCTTCATCAAAGTCTGTTCTACTGTCATGTCTGACCACAAACCAGACCACAACTTTTTTGTACATCTGGCAGTAAAATATCCTTTAGTTGTGAACCTGTGGTATTCTATAGGGTCCATTCTTCCTTACGATTTCATCATGTCTTGTAAATACAAGTGTGCACGATTTGCATAGAAAAAGTGGCCTGCTGCATGGAAGAATAGCAACATTTTTTGTACAGTTTTAAGATGCAAAGCCCAATTTCCCATCCCCTCTGCTTCAATAAATTTTTTTAATAAAGTTACCATGTGAAAATACTGAACCCAGAGCTTGGAAGTTGGTCTACTTTTATTCAAGATTGTGAAGGCTATTTCTAAATTTAATTTTAACGGCTTGGTATTGCTCATTTTCCTGTGCTGTCAGAATTACAGACCGATCGATATGAGTAAGCAAGTTATCGATCACAGTTTTATCTTCTTCTGTTAAATTAATGGTTTTCACAACTTCAATTGCTATTGCTAGATGCGCTAATGTATGAGCTCTCACTGCTCATGAATAAGCATGGCCAGACAATAATTTTGCCACACTGTTTTCTCATAAATTGTAGAGATAAGTTCTTTTAATCCATTGCCTCCTATTATGACTGCTATCATTCCCATAAACAATATTAATAAATGAAAACGTCCCAACCTCACAACAACATTATTTAAATCAGTATCACGACAATTCGCAAAAATCTGTTTGGTTTTTATATACAATGGCTGATCAAAGGTAAGGAAATAAGTTTTTTGATTGTATGTTTTAACTTTCTCGCGGGCAATCCGAAAAGCTGTTAAAATGGTGTCGTGCTAAGATGGTGGATGGTTTATGAAAGGGAAACACAAAATTTTTGATCTTTCGAAATGCTTGTATTTTGTAGCCTCTTCCATGAATTCGTTCCATCCAGGTACGTTTATCTTTTTTAGGCCTTTTCCAAAAAGCCATAGTATATTTGAAGGGAGTGACCCATCTACCAGTAGTGGATGGATTTTGTTTACATCCCCAATTTTGATAGCTGCCAAACCTTTGTTGTCCATTTTTTTCAAGGGTTCCAACTCTACTGATGAATTTTGATGCAAAAGTGAAAATCATTATGCCCCCCATTGCGTGGAAGGTACCTAAGCCATCCAACGGATTCACATTCAAATCGGCATTATCGAAAACAAACTGCAAGAAAGATCCCCCTCCATCGTTAGTTTGTCAGGTCGCAGGATGGTTGACTTCTCAAAAAGTGTAGTTTCATTATAATTTGAAGAAAACCCAAGGGTTGACAACAATTCAACAAGATGTTTTGACATAAACTTTTGATATATGTATATACCAATGCCATGTAGCAATGAGAATATAAAAGTGCGTGGCCTAACTGCTAATATTAATGCATGTGAGAGTGCAACGCACTTCT
>VTPC01000892.1:7617-74020 GCA_011009095.1 Ignelater luminosus
CAGAAATAATTTTGTTGCTAGGAAACCATTTATGGAAACTATCAGCTTTGCAAACAGCACTGTTAGCAAAATCTAATTCTAATTTAATCATACAGTGTTGTCAGATCCAAAGATTTTTAATTGGCCATTCTTCGAAAACTATGGATTTGTGGCAAAATTTTTATTTAACTTTATATAAGCGCCCCCAATCAAACAAGGAAGGTTCCCTTTGGACTCCCAACCGGGCAACCAGGTACGGGAAAGTTCCCTTTGGACTCCCAATAAAATATGAAGGAAGTCGAATTTGTATTTGTTACCGAAGGTCGTGCCCCCTCCCCAAAACCTCGGGTACGTTGCTGGGAAGATGGCCCTGTAAACGACAGAGTACTTATTATTGGATTCAAATATAAGTTGTGTATTAAGTAGAATGAAAAGAAAATAAAACCCAAGAACAAACAGGTTTATTTATTTGTAAGTTATTTTTTAATGTGTTGTATTGGAGATTTCTGACAGACAACACGTTGATGATGATGAGAGCTAGTCTATTTTTGAATCTGGTGGTTCTTTCAAGCGAATATCATCCTTCTTTTTTATTCGAGTTTCTTCATCCGAATCAATCTGCTTGGAATACCATTACGATACTCATCTAACGAAGAAACAGCATTTGCAATGGTAATACATTTTAAACTTGTCTTGTTTGGACCAAAATGCTGCAGACTACATTAGACTGATTAATAAACAGTTTACTATTTTGTATGACGTAACACAACCATTGATTTATGTTTTAAGGTAGTATCTCCGGTACAGTGTGGTCTAAAAATAAATTCTTGTGTAAACGTAAATAGTTCGAACATCAGTACTCAAGTGTTCATTATTTTCGTCAGAAACTGTATTCTATACTCTGACACTGCATGTATGCATATACACACAACTATATGAGACGGACACTCATTGACATACCCGTCTACTTACCAAGAAATGCTTAAACTTGCATAATTTAAAACTGTTTATCTTTTCTTTATAAATAAGTTGTTTTTTGAAAAAATATATAGAAAAGTTTTAAAGTTATGACGGAAATATGTAACTTTTAGTTAACTGGTATATTTTCGAGGAAGTCTACAAAATTGGCTGCATTTAATCTAGCAGGTAAAATTTGAGGACCAATTAAAGCATTTTCAATAATTCCAACCCATACATTAACCCTCAATCTAAATTGATGGCTGTACTGATCGATGGCGTGAGGGTTTTCGTCAGACTACAGACCAAACGACAGAATCTCAAACGCAGCGGATAATCTTCGGGAAGCAATGCCTGAACCTTTTGAAAGTGATATGGGTGTAGACCATTTTCTTTCAAATTTTACTGTGGCAAAAATTATTTGTGCAGCACATCGGGTACTAAAACTTAGGTCATTATCAAATAAGTTTAAAATGTTCTCTTCTATCTGTGGCAGTAGTACATTTTCTGGACGGCCTCTTTTTGCTGAAGATATAGGTTCGATACGTCCAGTTTCGCGTAGCCGCTGATCTAATCGTCCAAAGCGTCAGAATGCCTTCTATTTAGATATCGCTGCGCGTATAACATTTGAGCAGCTCTAAAGTTATTTTGGCATTCTCTTAATGTCAAATACATGTCTATATACTCGTTGAAACTGTACGCCGTGACAAAAACTTACTTAAAGTTCTAAGAACAAGGAACTATAAACTAAATATTTAACAGTCTAAACACCACAAACAGGCATCGTGCATAATCTCAAGACTGAGCTCATCCACATACTAGGAAAAATGTCAGGCCAAGCCTACCTGAAAAACATTATTAGGCTTATAATTAAACTTTCAAAAAGTGAAGTCGGTAAAAATTTTATTTTTATGGACGACAATTCTAGATCAGACTGTACTAGTGCGATTTAAAGGGAGCTGAATGGGAAAAACATCTGCGGATTAAATTGGCTAGAACGTTCTCCGGGCATGAATTTAACTTTATTGAGCATGTGTAGAATTATGTTTCGAGAGTGACCAATCCTTCCTGATCTTTGATGTTAGCTTAATATTCACACAACCTTTGTTTACTATTTTCGCGTCTAGCTTATGGAAAGTCTTATTTAACCTTCTTTTCCTATTTTTAGCTATACTCAAGATTGACATCCACTAAGAAAACAAAACAAAAAAGTAAATGAAACAATTGTTTCAGTAACGTGATAATTTCACAAAAAGATATTTTGCAGCTGATTCAAAAATCCAATCACTTTTAGAGTATCTGATGTAATATATGAAACAAAACAAACAGTAAATTGCTTCAATAAACATAAGCAAGTACTATTACAAAGTAGTTGTTGATGAAACCTTACTTTAGTAGAAAATGGACTTATGTCGTTTTAGAAGCAATAGAGTCAAATGATTAACCGAAACTTGGCTATCTAAATACAGAAAATCGACTCTCTCATTACTTTCCCAATCAACTGTAAAATCCGTTGCAATAAAAAGGGTAAAGTACAATTCCAGAAAGCTTCCGTTTTGATACATGTCTTTTAAAAATTTAAAATATTAATAACACATTTATCAACATTAAATTCTGTTTTCATTTTAGAAAAGGGTAAGAGTCAATTTCCAGATACTCTTTTTAAAAAGATTATTCATTAGTTAACCTTAATTAGGTCACGAGTTTCGTTACAAAATTATTACCAGTATTTAAAATGTAAACAAATTATACAATATCTTTCGAATTTAATTAATACGTAAAAATTCCAATCTTTTTTTAATGTGAACACAACTGATTAATTTATAATTTCACATTTTGATCCTAGATAACTTATTATGAAAAAATTAAACGCTTGAAGTCTAATGATACGAAGATCTGTAGAGTTATTATATTTATAGGCCGTAATTTTACCGTTGATTACTGGGAAATAATTAAAAGAAATTGGAAAGATATGTGGTTTTCAATTTTTACTGCAGTATTTTCCTGCAATTGACACTATACTGGGAGTAGAATTAATTCACAATACATGATAGATTTTTGATCTTCAGTTGTTTTGCTTAATAATTTTGGAACGAAAATGGAAACAGATTTTTGTCTTAATCTCTCCATTATATATTTAATCTTCTTGAAACGTACGTTATGCACATACCTATATAAAGGACAAAAGCAAAAGAAAAAAAGAAATAGTAAATGAATAGTAAAAGGAAATCTTGCAATACGTCTCTGATCAGGGTAAATTCTAAAGTGTGATAAATATAATTAACATCATATCATTCATACTATGTCTGCGGGAAAGTTTATCTTGTCTGTTCCAAAGATGGTTTTCACGATTTCAACACGTGGTGTTTATTGGAAGAAAAAATACAGAATTTAAAAAGATGACCTTCCAATTCACTCCTGTTACATTATTACAATAATGACACCAAGTGGTATTACTTTTTCTTCTAGGGTTGGCAGTCAATTACATTCTCTGTACGTTACTTGCTCAAGAGTGTTTTTATACAGTACTGCCTATATACATTATACACGTGTAGGTATTAATCTTTCTTTTTATAAATATGGACTTCTAAGCAAAGCAGAATGTATTATTTCATATTTTCGCAATACATCATTTATGCGCATGCCAGATATATACTAGATAAATCTTTTCCTAATTAGATTTTTGTTATCAGGTGATGTAATTATTAATAAAAATAACATGAAGACAAAATAAATATAAAAAAATACCCTTGATTTGTAGCAATCTGCTATCTATTTTTAGGAAATTATTCAGAACTTCTTAAATGTTAACAACTATCTTCTGATTAATGATGACCTTTAGGTATGCATATCGCTGCATTGCTTTATCAATGCATCATGTGCATTTTATTTGGGAATGATATGGAAAATGTTGCAAATTAATTATGAGATATCCTAGCTTTTGATGCAAAGCGAAGGATCTGATAAATTCGATTTTTAATTTATGAAGCGAGCATAATCTAAGTATAACCTAAAATGAAAGACTTGCCCACAATTTATCATATGGGGTGTGAACTTAAGAGCATTGTTGTTCTAGTTTTATTTTACGACTTGATTAAAAATAATGTAATACTAGTTACAGGATTGTAGGCAGAAAGAAATTACTTCGATCGACCCTAAACAAACATACATACATGATAATCACTAATGTCTAAAGCCTGTAACAAGTTCGATAATCATGTAGGCATCAATCAGAAATTGTTGATTTGTTAATTTAAATAACAACCTGACAACCAAGCAATACACATGCCTAATTCGATTCATGGCGTACTATCAAAAGTTTGTCGTTAACAGATCGAATTGCAATAACCTAACGTACCTGATAACAAAATCCAATTTACATCCATAAAAAAAATGCAGCTGATGATGATTCTAGAAAATCGAAACGTCATATAGGAATCTGAACAGATGTCAAGTATTGAGATAAAGAGCTACCTGTAGGAAGTTTTCATCGATTTTAGAAATTCTCAATAAAGAAGTTATCGCCAAAAAATGAAAATTGAAGAATTCCCTTTTTCTATTATTTTAAAAAACAAAGAAAGTTAGATCATCAGATTTTTCTCTTTAGATTGTTATTAAGCATCCAAATACCTACCTTCGTGCTAATTCAATCAAACCTGTATTTCTTGTAGTTTTGCAGATCCCAATGGTGAATTTGAACAACCGGGAAGCTTATACTGTTAATAGCGCTCTGGCCAAAGGGCTTGATATACATTTTTTTCGAGACTAGTATTAGAAAGTTAGATAAATATGCTAACAGTTTCGTTCAAAACAAAATCCCCAAAATAAATTATTTCAAGGTAAAGAGTCAGCTTACACATAAACACTATTTTCGTTTCTAGTACATACACGTTTTACAGCGATTTACCGTAGTTAATATAAAATGGAAGGTATTGTGTTATACACGAATTGTTAGGAAATTGAATCTACTTTCCAAATGATTTTTAAAATTCAATCTGCGATAAACGAAAGAGAACGTAGACCGATTTCAAGTGGTCAGACTATGCACGTCTTTGTGATAACCAAACTTCGGGCGCCAACTTGAAACGGAAATGTATAACATATCCGAAAATTAACTTGTAACAAGTCATTCTTAATTGATACAATCGCATGGATTATAACACCATCCTGTTGTCACGCGTTCAGTCCACAATGGTAGCTGCTACTAATAGTAGGACGTTTTCTTTCTAAAATTTAACTTTTACTTCATAAGGCTATAAAAGAAAAAAACCAATGTTTCATTATGTTCAAACATTCTTAAAAACATCCTTTGTCTTTGCCCTTTAAAATGACATATCACACTTTTGCCACCTGCAGATTTTTAGGACTAACAGGCGTTTTGAATACAAAGGAAGCATTTGGCCGCACAAAAGCAAACACTTGATAACACGTTATTAGTTATAAATTTGGCGTCATAACCATTGGTGGTGTTTATTTTTGCATTTTAAACCTTATTTTTGTGATTTTTATCCGTTGCAGATCCGTATCAGTTTCCGTTGAACTCCACGTTTTATTATAATCGAGCACTAGAAAAATTGCGCGACAACTCAACTTGTCGACATGGAAGGTTTGGTCAGTTCTACACGTTGAAAGAAGACACCCTTTCCACTATACTCCTGTACAAGGACTTGAAGAAGGCGATCCAGTTCGTAGAATAAGTTTTTGCAGATTTATTTTGAACACCGACATAGAAGACGAAAAGTTCCTACGCAGCATTTTGTGGACAGATGAATCTAAGTTTAATCGTGAAGGGATAACTAACTATCACAATTTAAATTTTTGGGCAGAAGAAAATCCCCACCAAAAGAAACAAACATCATTTCAACGTAAATTCAGTGTGAATATGTGGGCAGCCGTATTAGGTAGAAACCTGATTGGTCCATATTTTTGCCTGACAATTTAAATGGTGATAATTATTTAAAATTTCTACAGAACAATTTGGACGACATTTTGGACGAAGTGTCACTAGATATCAGGCAACAAATTATTTTTCAAAACGATGGATGCCCTGCTCGCTATCGGGTAGCTGTAAGGGACTTTTTAAATGCCAACTTTCCCAATAAATAGATGGGGCGAAACGGGCCGATAATATGGCCTGCCCGATCACCATTTGACGCCTCTGGATTATTAAGTCTGGGGGCGAATGAAAGAATTGGTGTACAATGAAGAAATTCAAGATAGAGACCATCTAATAAGAAAAATCAATGAGGCAGCAGAAATTATGAAAGCGGAAATGAGGTTAGGCGTAACCACGACTGAAATGCGTCAAAGAGCCCGGAATTGTATTAGAAACGGTGGTGCTCATTTCGAGCATAATCGTTAATTCATTTATTTAAAATTTATTATTTGTTTTATTTTGTAACCAATTCAAAAACTTAGGTATGTAATGTGAAGTAATAATTTTTTTTATTAAATGTGTCAATACCCTTTACATTTGATATGTCATTTTAAAGGGCAAAGAACAGGGATGTTTTTAAGAATGTTTGAACATAATGAAGCATTGTGTTTTTTTCTTCTATAGCCTTATGAAGTAAAAGTTAAATTTTAGAGTCATAATTTTTTTAACTTTCTACGGATCTAATTTGTTTAATCACTTGTAGGAGTGGATGGAAATGACTAAAATTGATAGAGTAGCTATAAAAGATTATAAAATTATCATTAGCTTCAAATTAAAAGTTTCCGATAGTGTGGTGTTCACATTTAAATGGCGAAAAACGCCCAATTAGATGAAATTATAAAAAATGGCAATATCTCAAAAACCGTGACACTTTGTATAATAGTATATTAGGTTAAATAAGTTCCAAATCATCTCTTCTACCACCCCCTTTCGTGTATACGGCGGTGAACCAAACACCCTGTATAATTAATTGCTTCATTAAAGAAATGATTTGCGACATTATTTATGCAAAAAGCTGTACATACAAAGATCGACCTTGGTGTCATTCATAAAATATAACAAGTAAATACAGTCTGCCTTCTAGGTAACCCTGTATAAATTAGGCGAACTTTAAATACTAGATAAGCATACACAATCACTCAACACTCGATTTTCTTTTCTCAACGTTACAAAAATGAAAATTTCCTTAAGGAAGAATATGCTTATTTTTATTATATTTATTTTTAAAAGCAGTGGCAAAGTAAGTCTTAAAAAACATTAAAACGTAATTTTGATTAGAATTCTGCGAGAGAAAATGAAGTTCAAATAATTTTCTCGCGCTTGGAAACATCGAGATTCACAATTACTGTCGTATAACGTATTTGATATGTCCAGGGTTAACTATACATATAAAGAAAAATAAGAAATTGCTCAAGTAATGATAGTACAAATACAAACAGAAATATTCAATAGAAACTTCAAACTCATATTAATTGCAAGTTCTACAACTATCTTTGACAAATTATTAAAAACTAATACAAATTATTCACAAAATTGTAAAAATTTATTTTCATTAAACTGTAAAGGAAATATTAGAATATATGTTCTGATTATTTAGTGCTTTGAAGATAGTTTGTTTACCTACAGTGTTGGTGGAGCTCTTGGCATTACATTTTTGAAATTGCAGATTAACAATTTAAAATTTAAAGTTGAAGTTCGGAGATATTCTGAAAAAAAGATTTCATTTTATTACCAAAGCAAAATGACGTATTTGTAGATCTTATACAAAATACCGTGGACATGGAGCTACCACAGCTTCTCAAGGTTAAAATAAGTCGATTGGACCAAACTTACCTAGTATATACTAAAATGCTTTGTTAGCTCATAAGCATCCCTTAAAATCTATTTTAAAAAACTCGAGATTTAAATTAGGTTTGCTATGTAAGTATTCCAATATTAGAGGCATTAGAACGTATTTAAAATTCGAATTCAGCGAAATCGGTTTTTCAAGTAAAAGGCTATGCCACTATTTCTGAGAAAAAGTTATTGTCTTTCTTCTTAGTTTTCTAGTAAATCGCAGTTAAAGTGTGACCTAAGCACAAGACAGTTCTTAAAGATCTTGGTTGTTCCAGGAATTCTGCTATTTTCTTTTTAATCTTAGATCTTGGAAAATTGTAGCTTCTGGAAGTCACATCGCTCAGTTTTTGAATTTATTTCTGCTGAAGATACATTCTAGTATGTTGATGTTAGGATCAATTGCCTAATTCGCTCAACTGCCGAAATTCTACAGCAATCCTAAGATTGAGCAAATTAAAACTGCAGTTCACACAAGTCTCGGTTAGATCAATTTGTTATATTCAATCTCCGAAATACGAACTTATTTCGGGGATTTAACATTTTAATTTGTGCAATCCTAATATTGCAGCAAAATTTCAAAAATTAAGCGAATTCGGCAATTGAGTCTAACATTGACAAACCAAGCAACACAATCATTGCATAAGATAATAAAAGAAATTCATAAAACAACATAACCACAGATTATTGAGCCTATCAACTAGGGTTATTTTAAAGTAAACAAATATGTTTCATAAACCTTATCTCAGATTACAGTTTATCCGGTTTAGAATTCGGTTGGCAATTGTTTTATCAAAGCAAGGTAATTGATTACCACCAAATTCCTTGGTATTTTATTCAATCAACACATACAGAATATCCTTCGTACTAGTACTGAAAAATGGCAGATATATGACAAAAAATATATATTTCTGACCTGGGTCCATTGCAGATTGCAGCAATCTTCTGTGCCCTGACCTGAAGTTTAAAGTCCAAAAGGCTTCTAGGGTCATAGAGCGTAGCCGTCGTCGTCAGGACTGTCTACTACGATTATATTACTCGTACGTACTTATGCTTCTGGATTCTGGAACAATGTTAATCAAAGTCTAAGTTGACTTATCCTTTGCTTTCATACATATTTAGCTTTAAGTTGTTCTTTGTATTTGCTTTGTAAATAAAAAAATAAATACTATTTGGGAAAAATCTACTATCGTTGCATATGCCTACAAATATCGAATTAACTTGAGATTTTAGTTTTCCACTATTTTAATTGCCCAGTTTATTTATATATGTTACAGTAAACAGATTTAAAAACTTAAAACAAGTAAGATACAAAATCATATGTCTTTAAGATCAACACGATGAAATATTTATAAACATAAAGTCTATAATTATACATTACTTTCTGAGTTTTTGGCAAAGGTTGAAAAATACTTTCTTTAAATAGACTTCGGATTTTGAAAAAATATCTTTTTCATGTAATATCTAAATCTTACATTCTTTTATCCATAATTAATTAAAATAAAATACCCTTTTTTAATCTTATCTTACAACCTTTAAATATCTATCTTTTTAACTAACATAATTATTTGCAACAATTATGTGGTTCACCAAAAGTGAATTTTTAAGTGATTAATTGCTGCAGTCAAAAATCTTGCTGAATGAAGAATCGAATACAATCCGAGATATCTCCAACGCTTTGCGTGATACCGTGATATGAAAACGTGAAGCAATGTGCATTTTTCTCTTTGTTAGTTACTATATTTTTTCTAATTTTTTAATGCTAAAGTAAAATGAAATGTTTTGCCACTAATTGTTGTTACTTGTTAGATTTCAATATCAACTTTATTCACAACTATAAAAAAACAAACATGTAAAGAGTAACCATGAGGTTATCAAGCATGTGTTTATTTTTAAATTTAAATCATAATTTACTTTAATTTAAAAAAAAACTAGTTTGAAATAAGAAAATGTCACGAATATAGTAATTATGTATATTTATTTCTTTGTATCATTGATACAATGGTACTATAAAATAGAATTAATTTAAACTATTTTTCAAAATTACAAAAGATAGTTAATGTAACATACTTTTAATTAATGCACTTATTAGATACAAATCCAATAAGTCCACTTCTTATAATAAAAATGAAATCTTAAGTAATTTGTACAAACTTTATAAGCTATAAATAGTACTGGACGTTATGAAAGAATAACTAAACTCTAAAATAGTTAAAAACTACTATTAAAAACAAAGCGTCCATTGACTCAGATTCTTTAAATAGAGTTTTATATTTTTGCGCGCTTATCTATAATTCACATGTACAAAATAAATTAAAAAAAATTGTTTTTATGAAAAACGTCTTAATGAAAATGATTATGAGTTCAACTTTGTGTTGTTTTCAGGCTATTTTCTCTCTCCTAATGAGACGAGACTTAACTAACGCACTGGAGCTGCTATAGGTTGAGGAAACTTATCTTGCTGTTTCTGCACAAATCCTATCACATTCTTGAACGGTAGCTGCATATGATAATAAGCACAATAAGGCAAAGGATCCCACATCGTAAACAGAACTTCTCTTTTGTCTAAAACTGTTCCTATTAATCGGGTAACAGTTTCTACGGATGGATTTCTTAAAGTATTCGTAACTGTTTCGTGCATCCAATATCGTCCATTTTCAACTATCAAAGGACCAGAGTTCTGGCGGCTGAAATGTCTACAAGGCTTCCACACAAGTCTTGGATGGACCGTCGTATAACAAATATAAGGTAGCGATACTCCAACACGACTACTTAATGGAACAATAGTGTTATTGTTTTTTGAAATCACGAATCTAAAGCTGATATGCCCAGTTATTGGCCTCAAAAGGTTCAACTTACTAAAAAAGTTGTTGAGCCACTGGGTTATTTCTTTATTTTCCACAGGCACCAATCCTTTACTGTCTTCATCAAGAAGACAAGTAACATTGGCGACTACTTTTGATTCCTTAATCGTTGTACAGGTTAAATAATGATCACCTTCTATGTCTTGAACAACTACCCAAGGACGTTGTTCACTTATATCTTGAGGAAGTCTTAAATCTGCTCTAGTTGGAGGTAAAGCCATCTTTGCACGTTCCCTTAAGCCGCTCGGTCCAGCTGTAGACATCACGTACCTTCCAGTTCTTATTTCTCCGGATTCGTACAATTTCAGAACATCATCTTTAGAAGTAACAGCATGATATAAAGGAACAGAGATTCCCATCTTCTCGCACCTTTTTAATACTTCTAAGGTGTCATCTAAAGCCCACACTTCTTTAATACCAGGACAAAAGCACGAACAACCAAGAAGTTCCAAATGAGGTTTCGCAACGGCATCGTAGTAAGCTGATGTAGAAGAGCTTACAGGAATATAATAAGCAACTTTTTCTTTTTCAATAATTTCGCACAGGGCTCTCACATAATTTTGTTGTTGATCGCTGGTTGGTTTCGGAACGGTGTAAAACTTGTTCACCGCTGTTGAAAATCGAGCTAAAGCAAATAATCCATCAATTTCACACACTACAACACGAGCACCGGCAGAATAGAAGTTTCTTGCTAAATGTAAAGCTTGTATAGTGCTTCCTCCACTTATAAGAACAGTTCTCTTCTTTCTGTACCGTTCAGAGGCAGGAGTGAGCAATATCGTCATCACAGCCTTAAAGATAGTTAATGGTAGCTGAACAAACTGCCAAAACATCCAAATCCATAAGGTTACTGCCCAAATGGGAATAGCAAATAAAATCTGTCGCCATGCCAAAGGTAAAATTGCAAAAATTATTCCCTTAGCAATGCGTAACAAGAAGCATGGATACCAACCAATGATTCCAGCGAGAAAAGATAAAGATTCTTCTTCTTCCGGTAAACTATCAACTGGGCTTTGACATCTTGAAGAATCTCTTCTGTCTGACTGAATGACAAATGGTTCATGAATAATAGCACCGGCAGAAGCTGTGCGACGTACTCTTCGTTTCTTTAACGTATTGTCAGGTGAAGTCGATATTGGTGAAAAAGAATACGGTGAATTAGGGCTATGAAAACCCGAGCTACTGCTGCTGCTTCCCCCAGCATGTACACTTTCGGAACTCGACCACATGCGGGTAAGACTTTCCGTGGCACAAGCAGGCATTTTGCCACTAACAAGTAAACAAGTTTTTTCTAAAGAATTCACGCGGCACTTCACAACACCCACAGATGCTTTTGAAGTTAAAATAAAACACAACTACTTAAGCGCGCTCTCTTATATCACATATATTTTGTACTATGCCCTGTCGTGTTGATATCTCTCCCTACTACTACTTAAATGTCTGTGTATTCATATCACAGCTTATTCATTCTATTGAGGTAGTCTTTATTTATTTAGTATTTATCAATCACGTTTCTAAAGTATACGTTGTGCTGTTAATAAACGAAAATATATATCTATTCCAAGGAATATTTAGAAATAAATATTTTAAGAAACACAATTAGATTCTTATGTTTTTGGCAAACGATTGTTTATTAGTTTTCATTCAAAGTTACGGAATTAATGTTTACGAATGCTTACAAACACATTTATTAAAATGATTGGATTTTGACCCTATTTATTACGTTATTTAAGTATAGATATTGTAATAGGTACACATACAAATTATTCACTTTTGAAAACTGCGTGACTAACACCACGAGTCCACAAAATAATTAACTTACCTAATAAATAATCGAATCAAGATTACATTGTATATGTATTATATTATGTGTCTTGTGCGGTATCTCTTGAAAATAAAATAAATTATAAACAACACTTTTAAAAAAATTCTATACATGTCCAAATAAATTACGTTTACGTGCATCTGAGGTGTTTAACCCTTATCTGGGCAACGTATTTTAGCTACATTACCAGGCAAGGTGGGTCCAATGGACCCGCCTTTGCATTATAAAGTTTATGTGGTACTTTTTGTTAGTTTTGCATACATGGGTAATTAAATAAGATATAAACTATTATTATTTAAGATGACTAGAAGTAAATGTCTTCCCTGGTTCGATATAATTCTGCAAAATCGTATAACCTAATTTACCTAGAAAAGCATCAGAAACTCAGAAACCATATTTTTGTATTGGGTGTTCTTCATTTCTGTATAATTTTTGTACAAAGTCATAAATTTTATAACTTGTACGTGATTTTTCTAAATTCATGTATTCTTTTATTTGACATAATATTGTAAAACTTTTAAAACCCAAGAATATAACGTAATTTACCTAAAAGGGCAGCAGAGGCGCAATAAAAAGTATCAATTAGCCTTGCATTTTTATTTGATATTACCAGACATACAAAAGACCTTTTCAAAATTATTTTAAAAACTCTCAACATTTGCAATTTTTATAAGGGGGCAGATTATTTTCATATTTCAGTACATTAACATCTAAAAAATATCAGTTCAGTCGATTTCACAATTTTGCATTCTACAACATTCATAAAACCATAAACCACCGTAATTAGCACTAATATTATCATTTGAAACTTACAACAAAAGATAAACATAATTTACAGAGAATTGTTTATAATTAATAGAAATGGAGGGTCCAATGGACCTACCTTGCCCACTTATTTAATAGTCAACTTTAAAAATTTTTTTTCATCTACGAAATGTAAATTAAAAAATTTGACAAACTGATAACACTCTACCTAAGGTATTTTTAGAAGTCATAAGCGCTCATTACCCTAAGACGAATATTTTAGAAAATATGAAGTAAAATGGACGCCGAGTTCATTGGACCCACCTTGACGGGATAAGGGTTAAGACAAGACGAGTAGGTAACTAAACGACAAAATAAATTGGACACTTTCTTCTATTTTCGTGAAGAAAACAGACCATTGTACAATTATTTTGAGTAAATAAACTCGACATTAGTAACCTTTGTTTACTTGCGAAGAAAAGGATCATTTTATTATTAGTTTTTAAAAATGAAAAAGCTTGATCAAAAGCTATTAACCGATCATGGTTAACATGAAAGTTTTTCACTGGCATTACGTCATTGTGCTAACTATTTCTTCTTGAACACAAGCATTCATTTTTAGTAAAACATTAAAAACGGAAGCTTTATTACTGTATAAAAAAAAGCAAGAAAAATCTAAAGCTCGAAATATATTAAGTAGTATTTTTCGACGTGACTCAGACATTCAAGTGGTTTCTCCAGTCCCGGATAAGACTCTCGTAAAACCGGAATGTCCGGGTCAAACCCAGACAGTTGGCAACCCTATATAATAACAGAAACATAACAATTCTATTTTTACATTGCAAAAAACAAATAAAAACATCTGGGAATGCAAAGCATAACCACAACGAACTCCGTTTTGTTCTTTCGGCGGCCATTTTGACCATGTTTCCGAAGAGATATCGAAAAACAAAAGACACCACGTGGTCTTTAGTTTTTGATGTAGAATCCAAATCTGAAGCCAAAATTTCAAAATTTGAAAAAAAATGCGGACAGACAGACAGACTTCGCAAATTCAGCAACGACTCCTATCGGAGTTCGTTGGACATAAAAGGTATATATGCAAAACGCGTCAATATACGAAATTTAAAAGCGTTAACTGCCAATCAACCAATCAAACCCAGAAATAAACAGCAAGACAAAACATGGCGGAACCAATCAAAATTGTGATCTATTATTGTATCTTGGTGAAGACATAGGTATAGAGTGACTGTATTACCGACTTTTTAATTACTTTAACCGGCAATCAACCTCGTCGTTAAAATACCGGTCAAGCGGCAACCCGAGTGACGTCACTAATAAACGTTTATTCATTTGCTATACTGTACTAACTTTTAGTATTTATGAGCGATTTAAAATCAGTTGTTTTTGACACACGGATAACACACCTGCTGCCTATGTAATTTCACAAGCTACACCAAAAGAAAACACAAAGAATTAACAATAAATATTAACTATAAATAGCGGGTAAGCAACGTAAACAACATGTAAATACGTAAACCCAAAAAGGCCTTTAGAATTTAGTTCAGCATTTCTGCCTCTAGGCATAACGCTTAGCTTCAATGGACCACGCAAGTGTTACATCACTTTTTATTAGTTACCATGGTTACCACTTTCCAAACAAATCGTTTTCGTGTGTTAAACATCATAAGAGAACTTTTAGACTTCTAGAAAAACGTTTTAATCGTGTTTCATTTAATCTTACTACTCAGGTGAGTTAGGATGATGTCTTTGCCGTCGTTTAATGATAATTTATGAATCACATTTTAATGAGAAAGGAGGATTAATATATATTCAACATGTATTTATGTACTTACCAATACAATTTATATATTAGGTAAATACAATAAACACTGTTATAGATTCGAAATTTCTCTTGCGGCAATCTAACCTAGGAAAGTGTTTTGTCTGGAAAGTAGTAAGAGAGCATGACGTCAGCACTTGCGCAGTCCATTGCCGATAACAAACTAGTTCAGGAACGTAACGTACAGATTAAATAAAGGTCAGATATTTCACTCCCTATTCCACCAATGTTCCCATTTTTTGTCTCTGCACATTTACATTTGCAGCTCTGGGAGTTTACTACGCCTACTCTTTTACACGCGTTTTATGAAAAGTGCATACCACGCTGTGCTGCTTGCGCAGTACATGTCAAAGTATTATTTAATCTGTGGTAACGTCACTGATTTGTAAAGTGCACAATACCAACACCCCTAATACACATTCAGTTCAGCTTAGTGTAGGTAAAACAAATAAACGTATATGCAAATTAAAGTACAAGTTGTGGGAAGATCTTTGGAAACATAACCTAAAATAAACAACGAAACAAAAAAATAAATAAAATGAACAATAGAAGTATTCATAACTGTAACGTTGCACTTGAATGTAAAGCCGACGTAAATAAAACACGTGAACGGTAAACGCTCAAGTTAGGTTATGTGACCAACTATACCTAATCTGTTTTTACTGGTTATAAGCAACTCAGTTCAGTCCTGATCCATCTGAACGATAAAAACATCAATCCTAATGTAGTCACTATTATTTTTATAAACGCACTTCATAGTGATAGAAGTTATACTGTACTTGTCGCGCCGAACAGATAGAGTAATTACGTGCAATTCTCGCGAAAATCCCTAAAAAGAAGAAATTCCCTCAAATTAACAAGTCGTTTACAAGACAAATGGTATAGACGAGGCGCTGTAGACAACTTGCCAACTTGAGAGAATCTTCCCTTTTTTGGAAACATCACGAGAATTGCACTTAATTACTCTATCTGTCTGGTGCGGCAAGTATAGTGTTGCCGTTTGTCAGAAATATGTCAGTGTTATGTGTCAATAAGTTTGTTCATTAGTGTTGTGTTTTTTGGACAGCTATGACGTCAAAAAAAGAGCTTTAAACTTTTTGAACTAGGTCCGCAAGTGAACAGATCTTTAGTGCAGTATTTTCAGCAATTATAGCAAATACCACACATTTTTGACGTTTATTTATTGTTTACTGAATAATCTAACCTAGAAATCTGTTCATTCAGAATAGTTTGGAATAGTTCGGAACTGTGCAATAATCATAATAACAAAACCTAATTAAATAATCTTTCGGGCAGATCTGAAATGGACTGTACATTATTCAGCCATTCTCATATTCATGAAGCTCACGCGCACCGTTCACACGAACTTCACACGGCACAACCCGTGATTGAACCAAAATATGTAACAACGTTGCCATGACATTCACAATATGCACAAAAAATGATTAAAGAATTCATCTATGCATTCCGTAATTAATGAGTCATCACAATTAATTTAATTACTGTTTGTTATTAAGCCATTTAAGAGACAATAAGTTCCTTTTATTCTACTTAAATCAATCATTTCATTTATGTTCCTTTTGGTCAGATATTTCTACAGGTCAAACGAGAAGTTGGCAATAACGGATAATATTAAAATAAGAGAAAAGGTTGTTGCGGTTGTTGCTTTCATAGTGACAAAACAGAAAAATCAAAAAATCCCTCGTTTAGTTGATGCTTGAAAAATGCGGAGCATTGCTATTTAATGTAGAAATTTTCATATTTAGAAACTGTGTATATTATTATAAAATGGTTTAATTACTTACAGTTACTTCTTTTCTAGAACGACATCAAAATGTAACAATTTACCTGGCATTTCCACAAACAGTTTGAAGGTTAGTTTTATGTGTATACAAACAAAACAGTTTTTTAACAAAATAGTGCATCAGTAGTGTCTATCAAATTCCCTAGAACATTCCGGTAATTTTTGAAAGCAAAATGGAAAATACACAAATGAATTCTGAAACCAAAAATGTACTTAATCTCTTGTCGTATCTTTGGAAATGCCCCGAAGAAGCAGAAAAGAACTTGAAAGAACTCAAAGATACCTTGTTTCGTATACCAAATGTTCACAATCTGCAAGAAATTCAACACTACATTATTTTAACCATAAATAATATATTAAACCGCTTAAATAAAAGCTCTAGGTGAGTTGTTCCTTAACAGTTATAATAATATAATAATATTTGAATTTTAGTCATGAAAGAAAGTTAAAATGCTTAATTACGGATATCATAAAGACCTTATGTGATAAGACGAGGATCGACAACATAAATGCTTTTTTTACCATTTCTAGATTTTTAATTGAAGAAGTCTATGATCAGGAAAAAGCTTTGGGTATAAGTTGTTGATAGTTATGGAAATATATGTATTAATTACTTTCTTTTATAGTTCGTAACATTAATGAAGAGTATAAATTAATAATCGTTCAAGCTATTATTTCTTTAATAAGAGCCCTAACATGGAATGTTATTCAACAGTTATATACGCGTGAATACATACTTCGGCTTAGTCCAATGTTTTATGTTGTGATGCTGTTGGCTAAGCACGAACAACTTCGTAGTCTAAGGTTGATACATTACATTTTGTTTTTTAGTCTTGTCAATTAAAATTTTAAATTTTATAGAATGGCATCAATAGAATGTTTAATGTCATTGGTTAAAGTTGATGATAATAGTGATGCTAGTGATATTGAAATTAGATATCAAGTATCGGATGTTTTTATATTTTATCTGCCTGGTATTCTTCAAGGACTATCTGAGATAGCTCTAGAAGATGAAATTCATGGTCATAATGTGGCATTAGTAAGTAACAATTAATTACTTATAAACATGTATTTGAAGTAAAGTCTTCCAATAGTTGGCGGTAAGAGCATGGGGAAGGATGGTTGCACTTGGATTGCAAAATTATAATCCTATTGATAGCTCGCCTATTATTGAAAATGATACAGTTTTATTAAATTCGGAATCAGTTACTAGTCTGCCCCGGACCAAATGGAAAGATAAAGCAAAAATAGATGCTTATTTACAAAATACACAGCGTAATTTAGCATGGTATAAAGAGACTGATGGTAAATTATCCACAATAATGTCTTCACTAAAGAAATTAACACATCATTCACGTTCGCCAGTTAGATTGGAATTAATGCACTGCTGTTTACATCTTATAGAATTATGTTCTACGTAAGTAGGGCATGTAATTGTAACTAGTTTGAAAATAAAATAATTTTATTGTAGCACAATACCAATAACAATAAGTAAAACTATTGAAGTTTTAATTATTTTGTCCGAAGATGAAAATGATGAAATCTCTCATACAAGTGGCACAGTTGTAGCGATGATGTCTGAAAAATTTTCTTCAGAAGTTTGCAAAAGTCTTCTAGAAAATTTAGAAGAAAATTTCTATGACAGTATAAATGCTCTTCCAAGAGTATGCAATAGCTTAGGTAAATTTTGACAAAAGGTTTTGCATATGCCTTTCATATAAAACAATTTATTATAGATGAGAGTGAACAACTGTCGGCAATAAATTTATTAGTTGGTTATTTGAAACTGTTTGGAAATACTCATTTGTCTCAAGTTTTGCATTCAGTAAATCATTTAAAACGATTAATGCAAACTCTCGTTCAATTCTGTGAACTTGAAAGAGATGTTACATTATATGAAGAATACAGGATTCAAGGTAAATAATTATAATTTTGTAGTAAATGAAAGAAAAAAGCATACAATCGATTCACAGATTTGGAGATGGCTGTTGATCATCACACCCCTTGGAAGAATTTTCGTTATTGCCGCAGTGCAGCTGTTCAAACGAAAATAGAAGTCGCATGTGGATTACTTGCCAAGTGTGATGTATTGGATATGGCCACTGATGTTTTATTGGAATATTTTATGGAAGATGAAGAAAATCGTAATGAAATAACTGTTGTTCTAAATAATGTATTAGTAGGATTGACAGGTAAATCCATAAATCCATGTTTTGTAGATTGCATTACTATCTGATATAATTGAATCTTTTTTTTTTTATATAGCAAGTTCCAATGTCATTAATAATTTACCAACAGTGAACAATATTGTAAGCACTTACTTAGATCCAGAGTATTGGAATTTACCACTGGAAGTTAGTTACAATTGTATGCTACCTCAAGTAAAAAATAATGTCATTCAAATATGCCTACAATTAGAAGGATTAAGTAAAATTGCTATTGCCATTCAAGGAGAATTCAAACCGTTTTTATTTAAAGCATTATATGCAATATTAGAGCATGCAGGTAAGTAAGAGTTTTATGTTTGACAGCTGGAGTGTAAAAGAATGTAATATATAATCCTTTCTATTTTTTTTTTTAATTCTAGGCTCAGGTAACCAGCTAATCAAGACAGCTGGAATTGCAGCTATTGCAAACGTGTCTGTAGCATGCGGTTATGGTAATGTAACTGAATTAATCAACAATAATATTGATTATTTTTCCTACCATGTTATTCGTAAAATACAGCATGCTGAACATAATGAAAGTGTACTAAATGTTTTAACCGTTGTAATAAAGTACGGAGATATGAATATATTGCAATCCATTTCGGATATTATTGGAGGTGTAAGTTTGCACTATTATTGCCCTTAATTTAATAGGAAAATCTGAATGTTTCTAATTTTTGCATATTTATGTTTTAATTTGGTAGGTCTTAATACAAACGTGTGATAAATTCTTTCAAGAAAGAAATGCAAATGCATATTTACGAGTATTTGAAATGTTTATTAAGAGCATAATGAAATGGTTTAACATCGATGTTAAGATTGAACCCATAAAGTCGAAACTTCAACAAAAAATGGAACATGACGATTTTGAAATAAGCAACTTAAGTTTAACTGATCAACCTGATACTGATTTAGGAAAGACAGCAGAAGAAATGTACAAGGAAGATCTGGAAAACAGAAAGCAACAGGAGCAGGAACTTGAAGATTTTGAACCCCAATGTAACTAACAGTGATGAAATTCATATATACTATAAATAACTAACCTACTCAAATTGCAGGTGAAGAATGTAAAAAGCTGGAATTACCAAACGAAATACAATTAACAACATGGTTATTAGAGCGTTGCCTAAATTTCTTGCCATCTAAAAATCGTACACGAAAATTACTAGTTTTAGAAATATTAAAAAATGGACTTGAAATTGTACGTGATTGGGAGGATACATTATTACCTCTAGTACATAAGATTTGGTCACCACTTATTGATAGATTTAAAGAAAAAGATGATTCAGTGATCATCAATCATAGTTTTCAACTTCTTGTTACTCTTGCTCGCCTTTCTAAGGACTTTATTAGATCAAGAACAGCCAAGTATGTTTGCGTTTACATTCTAAAATCATGTATTAAGAAATATATTTTGTAGGGATGTTTTACCACAAATTAAAAAAATTTTAATTGATTTGTCTAAATTAAGCTATCTAAAAGATGCAGGAGCAGCATATCGTTATACTCAGGCATATAAACTGCAAATTACCATAGTTCAGCAACTAGGGCGAGTAATAACAGATCTTGATTTGGCAGATTGTTACATAAATGAAGCTATGGAAGCTGTTATTCTATATCTAGATGATAAGCAACCTCTACCCTTGCAGGTAAGACTATACTGTGAGAGCAACAAAAAACCAAGTCAAAAATACCCTTGGAATTTTAAAAGATTGTCTTAGAGTAAACCTTAAATTATGGAAACATAACCAAGTCTTTTTTAAAATTATAATAGTTTTCTGATTGGTGTGGAAGGAGTTGCCTGCATAATATCTCTAACATTATTAACAACTTCTACTGGTCTTTTTGTAGGTCTACCAGATCCTTTCTTCCTATCAATGCTTCCAGTTTCTCTGAAAGTATTCACAACTATCTTGACAGATTGATAAAAATTGTTATATGTAAAATTTGCAGCCCCATTTGGAAAATGTCGTTGAAATTCTTTGATACTGGCTTGAAATGAATATTCCCATTCACCATTTTCATTCTTGATACTCTTATGAAAATAAGACTAATATGAAAATTTTATGTTCCTCTGTTAACTTTTTAGATTCACAAAGTTTTGTAAATTATTATAATTATGATTAATTTTACTGTAATCACTTAAAAAATAACCTAAATAAAATTTAAATGTTACTTGTTACATGCAATCATTAAAATTCAAGTTCTCAGTAGGCTGTGAAATGTTTCCGTAGGGCGTAGCTTAGACAAAACGCGTACCAACACGTAATCTATAAACTGATGATTTTGCCTTGTTTCTAATGCAAACTGTCAATTTGACAGACAATTTTCTGGAATAAGCTAAGACAAAATTTTTTTCATTCATAGCCTCCTGGGAACTTAAATTTTAATGATCGCATGTCATTATTTTAATAGCTTTTGTTTTACTGTTTTATTAATATGAAATTATCAAAGACAAGAAATTCAGAATCCACAGGTATCTTCGACTTAGTTTTTTGTTGTTCTTATGGTATTATTATTTATACATATAAGTAGCAGTAAGACTCTAGTAGTAAAATACAAACTATTGTATCCTTGTCATAAAAAAAGAATTACACTGATTTGACCTGCAGTGTTCCTTATTTTTTCAGAAATAGTAAATTCAAGTTACAAGTAAACCAGATAAAGTTGGCCGGTCAGCTGCACGTTTGAAGAAGAGAGAGAACACTACTGAAGCAAAGCTGCAAGTGCAGTCCTCACGCCAAATTGCTGTTATGCCAGTGCACAACCAATTCTTATCGGCCAACTTTATCTGGTTTACTTGTAGCTGCAATAGAGTACATACAGTGTGGTCCAATGAAAAGGAAACAGACTGAATAACTCCCATGAAAATAATTTTTCAAGAAAACACAAAAACATGTCGATTTGTATAGGAGGGGAACATTTATGACATACAATTCGAACCCTAAATTTTAACCACCTAGGGAGGGGGGTATCAACCCCTCAAGAATTTCTAATGGGAAGGGGGTTCAAGTGGTGCATCATTAGAAAAGCCTTTCAATTCTTCATATTGCCCCATTTGAATTTTTAAATTTGGTCAATTTGTTTGGAAGATACATGATGACATTAAATTAAAGTGACATGTGTTCTCATTTTGTTTAATTTGACAATTACAAACTGTTAATCAGTAGTAAAATACTTGTTAAAATGTATCTAGAAAAATAATATAATATAAATTAACACAATAAATGTTCAAAATTTTGACCACCAACTTCCACCAATGATAAACATCATGTTTGAAATTTTGCACATTCTGGAACATTGCGAAATTATTTGTTGGCATTCGTTGACAATATTTTGGCATAAATCTTCTAATGCAGCTGGTTGCGTCGCATGAATTTTACTTTTTAAGTGACCTCATAAAAAGAAATCTAGCAGCAAATCCAGGGATCATGGAGGCCATTCAATCGCACCTTTCTTTCCAATTCAATGACCTGAGAATGTTCGATCCAAATACTCACGAATGGGAAGTGCAAAATGCTCCGTTTTGCTGAAATATCAATTGATTCTCCAGGTAACGCTCATCATTTTGAATGATTTCAGTTAGTACTGGATCAATGAGATCCTACAGCAATACCAAATAGATATCTGCAGTCAAATTGTCAGCTAGAAAAAACGGACCAACTACCACCAAAAATGTCTACCCAAACATATAACTTCTCTGGTCTTTGGGTATAGACATCATGAAATATTCTTGGATTTGAATCTGCCCAATAACGATAATTATAATGATTTACCATACCATTTACAAAAAAAAAGAGCATTCATTGGCAAAACAGACATTAAATAAAAAATTTGGATTATTCATCACTCGTTCAATAATGACCTCACAAATTGCAAGTCATCTTCATTAAGTTCCTGTAGCAACTGAATTTTGTATCGGTGAAACTTGTGGTGTTTTAAAATTCATTGAATACTAGTTCTGCTAACACCAGATGCAGCAGCCAATTACTCAATGTAGGATTAGCAGCAACATGACCCAGAACCACCACTTCCACTCCTTCATTTCCCAAAGGGTTCTCAGCATTTTGCCACTAACTCTAAAACATACTTACGACTTACATGTTTATTTGCATGTCGTTGATTGAACAGCTCAGTAGTTCTGTTTTCTTTTCTGTTTTCATTATTTCCAAAGAAAAGTGCAATCATTTTAACCCTTTCCGCAATCAAGTAACCCATAATATAAGTTTTTCTTAATTTACAACAACAACAATACTAGAAAATTCACTTGCTGTCCACACTAGGAAAATAATAAATAAACATGACAGACTTGTCTAGAGTGGATACAAGATTGTCAAATTAAATGAGAACTAGGATCTCGATGATTTAAATCAATTGATTTTTTTTTAAAATTAATGATTTCTTTTAATTTCACTAATAGTAAAGAAATTTTAAACCGAAGTGGCTACCAAACACACAAAATAACCTATAAGTAAGCTGTGAATATCATTATCAGTGATACCAACTTACCATCAGCTACAGTTGTATCTTCGGCCAGTACTGAACGAATCTTTTCTACATTCAATTTTATACACTCGAAAGTTGAGAATCACCTCGGAACCGACAAAGCTGCTAAATTAGTATTTGTGTACAAACAACTAAACAGTCATAAACAGAAACAGAAGTAGTTTAAATCGTTTCAATTATTATACATAATATACAGGGTTGTTTCATTAATAATTGGAAATATTTTAACTGTAGAATCCTAATCTCAAAATATTAAGATTTAACCACTTAGATAAAATGTGGCTCCTTACTGAGTTACAGGGTGTTTTATTTAAAAATTTAAAAACAAGTCGTTTCAAGAAATTTTAATAAATAGCATTATCTTTTGTTGCTAATAGGGATTAAAGTTTCATTTGCGTAATAAATGCAATCCTATGATCCAAAAACACCGACATAATTAATACACATTAAAATCAAATAACTGCATTTTTAACTTTAAATATCTCGAAAAATAATGACTGTATCGCTATGAATTAAGAGTATGTTATTTACATAGAAAGTATTGGAGAATCGAAAAATTGTGCTAAAATGGCAAATCCGCCAGTGGCGTAGAATTTGGGAAGGGTCAACCATTCATTTGCCCCTATCGTACGCCTCTGGTAGTAGCTAGAAACTTTTATTTAACATAATGTAGTAGGGTGTACAGTACCTACACTTTCTACCAAGTAGGACAAGGATACGTCAAATAGTTTTAAAGTACTAGGTACAAATAGTTTTTAAATTTGTAAATAAAACTGTAACTCAGTAAGGAGCCACATTTTATCGAAGTGATTTGGGTTAAATCTTAATATTTTGAGCTCAGGATTCTACAGTTAAAATATTTCCAATTATTAATGAAACACCCTGTATAAAAGTTGGAAATAAATAGTTTTAAATGTTTTGTACATTTGTGTTATTTTTATTATCCGAAGATTTTTTAAATATAACTGCAATTTTTATTAATTAGATTTTAAATAGAAAAAAAATTAATATATAGTAACTTATTGTTTTAAAGCATCATTATCCATAAAACCTTTATTTTGGTGAAAAACCATGATTAAATGGTGCATTGATTTAAATCAAAAAAATTGATTTTTATGATTTTTTTTTAAAAAAAAATATGGAGGAAAGACTTTTCTAATGACGTGCCACTTGAACCCCCTTCCCATTAGAGATTTTTTAAAGGTTGACCTCCCCCCATACGGGGTTGAAGTTTAGGGTTCATATTGTATGTCAAAAGATATCCCCCTTCCAATATAAATTGATGTTTTTGCATTTTTTTGAAAAATTATTTTCGTGGGCGTTATTGCAGTCTGTTTTGTTTTCATTGGGCCACCCTGTATATAAGACTTCCATCCCTAACCCTCATCCAAAAGGATTGTGAACAGCATATAATTAAAGTAATTATAGTTGAACCTTGATAATTCAAACCTGAAAGGAATGGAAAAAAATTCGAATCAAATTTAAAAATATATAAATACAGACTTTCTATTCTGTGCTTTATTGTAGTTTAGCAAAATCTGATGCCCATTGCCTATTTTTCGACTGGTTTATTATGTGAGAAGTGCATAGCCTTTCACCATTAGCAAATGACAAGTTTTGGTGCTGAAATTGGTTAGATCACTCCAAGAATAACAATTATGTGCACTTGTTTTCACTTATGTGTCAATTCCATGTAGTATTAGGTTTTAGGCATAAAAAGTTGAGTGCCAAAGTCTTGTTGTGTCAGGTTACTGATGTGGAAACTTTAAATTAAAACGTTTTTATTCTGAGCTACAAACATTGCTAATTGTTATGCGTCATTCTTTTCTAAGCTGTTGGTGTGTTGAGCTGTCAAGTTGTTTGCCTTTTGGTTGAACCTAACCTAAAATATCCGTTAACGTAAGGGCGAATGCTTTTGGAAAGAACATGATTTTTATAATTTGCTTTCTCTTTATTGTGCAGTAATCTCTGCCTTTTGTGCATTGCACATGTCACGAGATTTGGAAACTACTCTACCCCAGCTTATTTTTCAAAATATCAGTGTAATTACTTTTCTGGGTCATTTTTCTGTTATTTTATCTAGTAGTAAATATCGAAAACCATTGAGAAAACTTCAAACACATTTTATTCCTAAATATAAAAGCTAATTATAAATATTGTTACAAAATCAAGCTAAATAAGAGCATATAAAAATAGTTTTACAATTACAATTATTGAATTTAGTTAGTTTCATCAAAAATTTAGCAAGTACATATATATCTTTATTGTTTCTTCTGTGTAGCAGACATATCGGCTTATTATACAAATTGTGGTAGTTCCTTGTTTTTCAATCTCATGGGAGTAAGGTAACTGCAGTATATGCTGCAGTACCCCTTTGCAAACATAAGTTACTTTATTTGATGAGATTAGTTATATTTCGGTTAAATATTAAATGATTGTTTTAGGAAGCAGCTGTGGGTTTCTTCTGTGATATTGCAAGATTTGATAAAGAATTAGTTTTACTGATGTTCCAAAAGAGTTTTCCTGAGGATGGAGTTCAAAATGACAAATTAGCATATAACAAAAACAAACAGGCTGTGTTGCAGAAGATATATGAGCTTTCATAAGAAAAAATATTTGTTATCTACATGAGTAAGTTGTATTTATATTCATTCGTTAAATTTTACATTTTAATAATTTGGCAGAATTTGTCTTACTTTATTTTAATTAAGTATCAGTTTCTTTTATGTTGTAAACCTAAGATTGGTTGAAGATTGAACTTGTCTTAAGGAAGAGAAAAAGAAAAATCAAATGTTAAGATCCATTTATATGGATTGTTTCAAAAGTATGAAACTAGCCTAATATTGAAGGAACTGTTTTATCAGATTAACATGAGATTTGCAGTGTATATGGAAATGGGTAAGATCTATTATTGCAAATGTTTTAAATAGTTTATTCTAATTCTGGACCTGAGTATTAAAAGGGGAAATCTCTGCTTTTGTGATTTTTGATATTTAACCAACACTAAAATACCCTAGTTCAATACTATTGACACAAAAAAGGCCAATCTCCTATTGTTAAAGGTTTATGATATATCATTTTGAGTTTTTACACACTTACAATGGAGTTATATGTGCTTTTAAAACTTTCACCACTAATATCTCATAACAGTGAAAATAGATATTGGCCCTTTTAATACTCAGGTCCAGAATTAGTTTTGGAGATATACCAACAACTTGATGTTTGTTTAAATGATGTGAAGGATTAAAAATCTTGACATAATTAGAAAGCTTATTCTTTTCCGAGTACAATAATGTATCACTTGTTCATATTATTCTTATTAAAATTTAAAAATGAAATAAGGATAAAAGTAGTAATAAATATTAGTCGACTTAAAATTCGTGCAAGAATCATAGAAATAAAACTATCTGTCATATTGACATTTAATTACTCTTGTGTCAAAAGCTCTAATTGCATTTGAAAGAAGTAACAAACATTTGCAGAAACTAGTGATCTAAAACACACATTCATTAATGAGTAATAACAATAGCCGAAATAGCACATTTGACACCAAAAAGTAATCAAATGCCAGTATGACGAATAATTTTATCTATGTGTCATTTCTGTAAGACTTTTAAGTTGACTAGGGTCTTACTTGTAGTCCTCCACAGTGATGCAGAATTTTAAAGAATTTTGAGAAATTTCATGAAATGTTTTGAAAAGTTGTAAAGAATGTTGAAAAACAAAAAGTTCTTTATCTAACACTCCAAATTCCAAAAAAAAACAAAAGCCAAAAAGATGAGGTAGGTTGTGTCCACAAGGTTGTCCACAGAATATGTCAGATGCAGCCTCAGCTTTCTTCCATTCCCTTTAAGCCCTCTCACTTTCTGTAAGGGTAATTTTGGCGTCCTTTGATTCATGAAGATTTTTTCTTTCTTGTTGTAAAAATTTTTGATTATTGTTGTTTTTGCTTGAATAATTGGACATTATGAGATTTTGTTGAAAATATGTGCTTTTATCACTATTTTCAGGCATTATATACCGTTTATCACAAATATTTTTGTTTAAGATGGATAGATTTCAACTAAATGAATTAAATAACCCCTCAAAGTCCATGCTATCGTGTCGTTGTTCAGAGCTATGCTCATTTTAGTGCATGCAAGGCAGGCCAAAATGACGACCGCTCTCCCCACTTGCTGCATTGTAGCATGACCTTAGATTATTAGTAGTATAAAATTTCATCTATCCAAAGCAGTTATAACCTTTTTGTTACTTTCTTTAGTTTTTGAGTTATTAATGAAAGTCTTTTAAAAATGTCATATAAAACATTTCTCTATCATACCACTAGTCTTGCATCAAAAATTAAATGCATTTAAACATAGGAGTTTCCGTGGTACTAAACTTATTTAACAACATGACCATAAGTAAGAGGGTAGCGTTTATTATTACTACTTTTATCTTGATTTCATTTTCAACTTTTTCATAAGAATAGCATGATGCATAGCAAGCAATGCATCATTGTATTCTGAAATGAATAAAACTTTCTAGTTATATCAAATTCAAGCTCTTGTGTTATTAAAAAAACTTAAGTTAATGCTGTATCTCAAAAACTAATTAAGATAAACTCCCCAAATCTCATTAATTAATTAATCCGATAAACAGTTTGTTAGATATAAGGCAGATTTCTTCATACATTTGAAACACAAGAGTATATATTTTTCTATATCATGTTTTTGTTTTTTATTTTAATATAACTCAAAACCAAACAGCTCTTATTGTAACCTTTTGTTAAATTTATATTTTAATTTTTTTTTTATTTTACTTATTAGAACAATTAAATGTCTCCATATTTTATGATGCTTTTATTTAAAATCATCATCTGCTACTGACCATAATTATAAGTATCGAGATAAGAATTTTTTCTATGTTCGATTCGCAATAACTTGCACTGTACTTAGAATGTTTGAGTTTTTCTATATAACACCATAATACAGAAACTACCAGCATATTAATAATCTAGCCCTACTAAGTAGTTATCAACTAAGATTTAACTGGCACCTTATGTTAGTAACCTACTAAAATTTGATTGGGCTATGCAAATGTTCTGTATTAATATGGCTGTACTGCTTTGGCTAATCAATTCTTGCACAAACAATCATTAATATGCTTTCTAAGCAGAGATGATAAATGTTTTTCTTTACTACATGAAAGAAAAAGGAAGCTCGCAATATTTTTATTCTTATTAGAGAAGGACCACTAGAGGAATTTTCTGGCTTTTCTATAGCTAAGAATGAGAATTTTAAGAAAGGTAAAGATAAGGATAGAATAAGAGATAATTAAATGTATGAAACTTACTGTCTTGGCTTCCAGTATTCTTCATTAGGGCTTTCCAAGTGCAAGTGCCACATTTGTTAAACTTAACTACAGTGGACCTAGTGTAAGCTTGCGGGTCACCCTGCGCAGAAGAGGAACACAGATAGGAGATGAACGAGAGAAACACCGCATACGCGTCGGAGCATTTGTACATTAAGGGACAAAAGTTGCATCTAAAATATAAACAGGATGAAATCGTAGTTTAAAATAAAATTTAACTCTAGAGCTCGTAGTGACCTTTTGTACGAAAAACCATAATGGATTTTGGGAACTTTTATTAATACAAACTTTTGGATGACTAGTATATATTTACAGATCAAAAAATATTTATGTAATTTAAAAATATAGTATGAATTAAATTTTAAAATATTTAAATAAATAAAATAAAAATTAAATATATAAATTAAATAAATAGTATTAAATAGTTCCGAAATTAATTTTAAAAACAACACAATTACTCTAACGTACCGCAATAATTAAATAACTCAAATAACACTCTTGCCATAGAAATTCTCTTAGTTTATGAAAGGTTGTTGACCAGATGTTTTTGTAATTCGGGAAAAAACCATAAATGTACATTTCCTTTCCTTTCAAACATTTTTAAAAAGACGATTGACATTTTTGCAAAGATTTATAATACCCTTTTTGTCATTCAAGTTGTAAAATTTACCTAAACCTTTTTATAAAATAGAAATCCTAACTAAACACATTTTTAAAATCTTTCAAATAGAAAATGATTTGAAATTGCTATTGCAGTAAACTGAAAAAATATTTAATAATTAAAATTAATTTTTGTGTTAATTATAATAAACAATAAAAAAATAATAATAAATAATAATAGAGGAAATAATTGAACAACTCGAGAAAAACAGAGAAAATTTCGGTACTTACAGTTGGTCTAAATGCTCTATGCCAGATAAATTGAATTTTCACTTTCCCACTCAGTTTCTGAATCACTATCTTCGCCCAAATTTATAATTAAACTATCAACTACTAAATCTAATGCAGGTTCTTTTTCATGTATTCCATTTCGTAATTTCTACTGTGTTCACACCTCGATTTCCATTCTTCGGCAGAAAATTGTTCAAAAAATTCGCGACAAAATTTCTCAACCTCCTTGAAATTAAAATTGACATTTCGTTCTCTTACATACTGTTTTAACGACACCCATACAAGCTCTATCGGGTTCAAATCCGGGTGATGAGGTGGTAATCTTAAAACATTATGACCATTTTCTAAAAGGATTTTGTCAATTTCGTAAGTTTTGTAACTAAAAGATATATTTTTATTTCTCATATTTTCTTTTCTGCTTGCACTTGTCGGGCATTTTTCCGCTACTACACTATGATATGGGGCATTGTCAATCACTAAGACGCTTCGAGGTGGTAAATTTGGTATAAGTTTCTCATGAAGCCATTTTTTATAATTTGAAAAATTCATTTCGTGGTGATAATCGTCCGTGGTACTTGAAGGTTTGAACATCAATTCTGCTCCTTTTATAAATCCATTTTCGCTGCCGGCATGCACAATTATTAGCCTTTGACCTTTCGAAATGGGTTTTCTCAATCCTTTATTGCCATCATCACTCCATGTCTGGTTATATGTGTGAGATGAATGTATGTACGTTTCATCCATATATACGATTGGGCGTCCTTCTTCTCTATATCTCTTCATATTCCTTAAAAAATGCAGTCTTTGATGTCGAATTTTGTGTTTTTCCATTAGGATTTTTCTATTTGTCTTGGTTTTTCGCCAGCGAAATCCTATATTGTGAATTTCTTTGCGTAAACTGTCTTCACTCCCCGTGTAATCCACTGCTTCCTGCAACTGTTTCAAAATGTTGCGAACCGTAGGAACTTTTTTCTCTGTAACGTATAAATTAGTAATTAATCTTCTCAAAATATCTCGGTCAGCGACATCAAGGTTTGTTTTAGTATGGGCCTTCTTTCTTTTCTTAGTTGGTGTTGTAAACATAGAACCCTCGCCCTTGAAAATTTTGGTTGCTTCTTGTATCGATTGTACTGATCGTAAGGAAATACCCGTAGCCCGAGCAACACGTTCTTGAACTTTTTGTAATGCTATAATAGGTGCACCAGCTTCTGCTTCTTCCTTCATGAACTTTAAAACCGCACTTATGATTTCACGACACTGACCACTCAAAATTTTATTCTTAATTTTCGATTTAAACTCCATATTATTAATTATTAATTAATAATTAATTAAATGAAAATATCTAAATATGTAATTTATAAAGATACAATACTAATAAGACGAGAAACTTCAACGCTGAATCCCAAATTTTAAATAGAATTTATAAATTAATTCGATAGATAATCAATACTATAATAAATATAATAACAAATCAATAATATTAAAAATATAACTAATAATAGAAATAATAGCAGTTACTAGAGATAAATCGAAATGAATAGTAAACTTACTGTGAGGTATAGGAAAAAATAGTAGTGATACTTTTTTTTCCAATGTACACAAGTTACTGTCTGGAAAGTCGGCTTAAAAGTGAACTCTCCCACCCTTCTGAAGGATTTGCCAGTGCGCATCGTAGGTTCACCCGTAAGCTTACGCTAGGTCCACTGTACATGCTTGAGTTTGTGTAGATTTTAGATAATCTGCATAAATAAGCATTTTTGATATTCTTCACTGTCGTTCTCAAATCTTAGAATTCTTCATTTTGCTATTAAGAATTTTCTTTTTTGGTTATTGTGTTATCATTAAGATATTTCCTTAATTGAAGCACATGGTCAAAACAAATTTTAAAAAATTGTGTTTCTATATATTTTAAAAATGAAAAAAACAATGAAATGTGAAATGTTTATTTATGTTTACAAACTCATTTACTCAGAAATATGTTCTAGAAAAGACTACTTATTTGCAAATGTTCTAATTTAGCATAAGTATTTTATCATAATTTTACATTTCTATAGCCCACAAACCTTTCTAGTTTTATATTCCAAATCTATTCAAACAGTCAAAAAGTTTATGCCAAACTCCTTCATTAATGGAATCCGTAATTCCTGATTAATGGTGATATTAGGACTTTTACTACTAAAGGGAGTTTATGAAATAATAACAACCATATCAGGGCTTCTTTTATACCAGCTTTTAATGGTTATGGTTTAAATAGATTTGGAATGTAGTATAGGTTACTACAATAATGTAACTTTGAACACACAATATTTGTACACCATATAAAAACATAAATTTAACGAATGAAAACATTAACATTGTGTACCTGTTATGAGTTAAATGAAAATCTTTTAATTTCATAAATAAAAAGACTATACTGCATTTTTGTATTTTATTTTTATCTCACCTAACGTTATAGTATATAAAACTCAATTGCACACATTTACTTCTATTAATTAACCACTTATTATTAATTAAAATTTTTTTATGAAGAGAATGTAATTACTGAACATTTACATATTGCATTGCAATTTTATATTATTATTATACAATGCATAAAAAAATTAACGCATAATAGATATTTATGTTACTAGTACATAATGCAGGACTTTATTGAACGAGCCTGGTTTATTTTATGTTCTACTGCTTTGAATAGCAAAAATAATAACCATAAAAAAATTTAAAAATTAATTTTTCCATTTTGACATTTATGAAAGTATACAGTATCAAAACTTTCTTTGTCTGTTGCTATAGTTATTAATGATACTGATATTTATATACAGGGTGTCCCAAAAGTTGGGACATGGCTTAACTGCAAACTCCTGGGATAAAAATAAGAAGATTTAACCCAACTTACCTATATCCAAAGTCGTCTCGTTAAGTTGGTACAAGGCGTCCAAGTTTTTTAAAAAAAAATTAATTTTGCGTATAAAAATAGTAGGCTGTGATCAATTTTTATAATTTTTGGTATACTGTGTTTTGTGACTATAAGTCACATTTCAAGATGGTTTTGGTCTTCATTAGTAAGTTGTAAGTGTATTAAACAAAAATGTCGCACTACAAATTTGGTGATAACCTTTTAGTGCCTAGGCTGAGAACTTTCAATTTTTTTTCTAAAAAGATATTTTCTTTAGAAACATTTTTTGTATCTTTGTAATTTTTGATAACGTTTAAGGTTTATTCACAAAAAAATAAAATCTGATCTGATGATCATGTTTTTTTAATAGGAATAATCTAGTTAGCCGGAATACCTATCTTTAAACGGCAAATCAGTATCATTTGTTTGTTACATGTCAAAATCACAGAAGTTTAATGTGGTAAAAATTAAGTAATTAGTTTATCATTTTTTTGCAACTTGCAAAACATCACATTAAGAGATTACAATTTCATTGTCTGATTTGAGAAGGCCTATCTAACATTTCTATCCATTTAAAAATCATCAGCCCAAGCTACTGATTTGAATCAGTTACATTTGGGTTTCAAGTCAAATATGCAAACCTCTAACCTCAGTTATCAACTATACTTACCTCCCTTCTTTTGCAACCTGTAACAGCATTATTATGTAGCAACACCTTTATCTATCTAACATATGTGGCTATTGATATGTTATTAACATAGAGTTATTTAACATGAATTTTAATATTTCGTTTGTTATGTTACAGCAACTTAGTATGTGTTATTATTCACTGTAACACTAAATGTTTAAGGTTATAGTACATTGTCATTATATTTCAAATATTAACAATAATCCTCTAAAAGTAATTTGAGAATGGCTGCAAATAATGTTTTAAATATCCTTTTGGAAAAGTTATTACACTAATGGTAAGCAAAACATCTCTATTCTCTAATTAGATCCAATGTGTATGTGCTTTCACAAAGTGAAGACAGCTCGATTTTTGTCTTTACAATTACACCAACTTTGTGTTAAAGGATGTGCACAGCAAAGCCTATAATAATAATAATAATATGGATTTATTTAGCACTTGATTAGTATTGTACAGTGTAGTTAGCTCAAAAATGACTGAGATTCAAGCATTCAGAAAACCAAGCTGAAACCTGTCCTAAGACGTGCAGGTAACTCCATATAGTAAGTCAGAAAAAATTCAAACGTTTCCTGTGTCGGGTTATGCTACAACAGTCACCATATGGGTAACAGTACAGGAGATAAAGGAGTATTGTGGACATTACAAGCGCCAGAAAATTTGATTTCGGAATATTCTTATCCCTTTGGGGGTACAAAACTGCATGTTGTCACATTTTGGTGCGGTTAACATGGGGAATGGGAGGAGAATTCCCCATGACTGCCACCAGCTTAGTGACCTCTTAACTCTGTTGTTAGTTCACTAAAACAGTTTAATTTGTCTTAGTTGAACTACTGACAATCGTTCTGTCATCAAACGAATTAGCTGTTGTCAACAAATTGAGCTGCTACATTAGAATAGGGTGACTAAATCCGCTCCAATCAAAGAGTAGACATGAATTAAGAATGAAGATAGAAAAGATATCGAAACTAGCATTCTGCTTTTAGGCTCTTCAAATCCAGCTACGAGGGTCCAGTCCCCTTCAAGCTCCAAAGTATACAAGGCCGTAGACAAGGGGAGGGGTTTCAGGAAATCAGTTTATTCAACTTGCATTTGTTATGATTTTGATTAATAAGCTGCTACCACTACCCTGCCTGAAAAAGCTTTGTTCACAGCCTTAGAAGTAAACATCAAGATTTATTAAGTATATATCTTGTGAGGATCCCCTTGCAGAGATTGTGGGAGTGATCGTTACAGTTGCTGTGCCACTGCTGACAAAATATATCTTACCTACAATTTGATGCTGGAATCTTCATACTCACAAAGCAGGTTAATATACTGGAACACAGGTTCTGAGTGCTTATTGCAAAGTTTTAATAAAAATGTAAAAATGAAAACAATTGTTCTTATAGATTGCGACATATTGGTAAAAGCTAGTGTCAAATTGATTATTTTTAGTTTTCAAGGCAAAACATGAGGAGGTAAAATAAAAATAAAAAGTAACAATGGAAAAAAGATTAAAACCTACTTCACTTACAAAAAGTGAACATAGCCAAAAATCCCAATACTGGATATAACTTCTAAAACGTGTACATGTCCAGGGAAAAGTGGATGTCTGGTAAGCCTGTTAGAACAAATGTTGAAAAAAGAAATATTAAGATTAGTTTTCTTTTAATGTCTCATTAACAATTTGAGATACAAAGAATTTGCTAGTTGAAGAAAGATAGAGTATGTCTTTATCTATAAGATAGGGTCTATTCATTTTTGCTGTAAATGCAGTAGTTGGGTATAAATGAGGCCTACAGATTACAAAAGTGCTTCAACTCACTATTAAAGGTATCAGCCAATAATTTTAGGTTGTAACCTTCAAAACCTTAAGGTGAAACTGAAGATTTGGCCATAGATAGCATTCGTTATGCTGAACATCATATTAAAAGGTAACATTTGACTTACTGAATAGCATTTCTGTAACATCTATTACAAATTCACGTTACATATCATTATGTTATATGCTATAACTAAACAGAATTTTACAAACTGTGGTACTAGTTAATTCCAATTTATGTTAGTAACCAAGATTTGATTATTATTAATAACATCTTTCTTGGTAATGATCTTAATGCAATAGTTTAATAACTGTTAATTTTGTTATTTATGAAGCTGATAATTTTTTGAACAAGTGTTCTACTGTCACCATTCTTATGGGAAATGCCAGCTACTATAAAAATTTGTTTATCTCATATACTGACAGATTTTGCAAAAGGAAGTAAAGCATGTGTGCAACTGTGTGGGTTTATCAACATATTCCCAGTTTAGATTCCTTATAGACATGGAGTTTCTATGAACATTTAGTATTTCTTGTATAGAAAAAAAAACAATGCTAACTAAGGACAGAAATGTATTTTAGGTAGTAACATGTTGGGTTTTCTTGATTCTTTAGGCTAGACAGGGCATCACATCAAATTGAAGTGGCCACTTTTCATATCTAAAACATTTTACTAAAATTCCTTTGTTTAACTTCTTTCTTGCAGTTCACACATTAGTTTAAATGAAAATCCTTTGCTGATCTTTCAGAGATGTTTTTGTTTGTTTGTCATTAAGTCAATGGTTTCCAAACTTTTTCTTTTGCAGCGCCCCTACAAATAAGGTAAACAAACCATATACCGTTTATCTTTATTCTTATTCACATCCCAAATGTAACATGTTTTTCTCTGTATTTTGTACCAATTTTATTAGGTCAATCTGTTCATTCATTAAATTCTAAAACATCTAGTTTGTGTTTATTATTGCAAAAATTTAAAAATGCAATGTGGTTGTTTGTGGTCATAGGATGATATTGTTCTATTAGGCGTTTGGCATAATTGGACTTTTCCTTTCCGTGCAGATTTCAGTTGTAAGTGAAACACATTAAATAGAAAAGCACACACACTACATTACATTTTTTGCAATAATAAACACAAACTAGATGTTTTACAAATACAAACACAAAATATCTTTAATAGCAAGCAGATTGACTAATAAAATCACCATTGCTGCAAGTGTTGGATGAAGAATGAAAATCATAATTTCTGGTTGGACCTTGTATCAAGTTAGCTGGTTACTTTGACAACTTGTTTATTTATGCTTTTGAAAATGATGTTAATATAGAAATGCATCAGGTGAATAAAATAAGGTTATAATATTGGAAGAACAGTGTGTTTAATCATTGTAATTTGTTTACGTGGAGTTTTACACAGTAAATCTGAATAAAATAAATAATCCAAACCAGTATCAGTTTCAGTAATAAAGATAAAACACTGGCAACACTGTTCTAAACATAAATTGTCTTGAAATTTTACATATTACATAAGGGACATTCAGTGCATGAATCAGATTGTAATACTAATTGGTTGGAAAAGTGTTGAATAGTCACATTGTTTAACCTCGAAACTTATCTTACTGCATGTTTAAGTCACATGACAGCAATCAGTTCCTATGAATTGTAAAATTTCAATGATCCAATTTCTAGGTGATAGTTCATATTGAACTCAACCATATGCAAAATTACATGTATTGATTTTTTGTCTGTCGAATACCCCTATAGATCGTAGCAGTTGCCTGCAATTCTTTACTTTAGTATCTCATCAAAAATTTTAAAAATACATTTATAAAGATAATGACTATCTCATGATTTAGTTTTAAATAAACAGGTAATTAACTTCACAAATACATTTATCTACTTTTTTTCCTTGGTATTATACCTAGTAAATAATTAGTTTAATTTATAATTTACATTTGAGATTTATTTAATGGTAAGAAAATAGAATTTCTGAGTATTTTATACACTGAAATTTAATTTATACAAAAAACTTGTGTTTTCAGCTGCTGCTTATGTATAACTAGCATAATACAATGTGTATTTAGTCATAAGGGAAATGCAAAAACTAATCTGAATCATAACAAAAAACAAGTTTATTTTACTACAGCAGTTCTTATTTAATAAGACTTTTTTGTTTACAGTACCTCAAAATAAAATTTGTAAAAAACACTATATTGCCCCTTTGACTGAATGTATTTATTTGAATTAATATACGAGGTATTATGTAAGTATGCAGCCAACACTTAATAGATAACTAAAATGACCTACGAATACTGAAATCTGTAAAGATATTTTTAAACAACCCTTTCTTTTATTAAAGTTATAAAGGTTTAAAGATAACCAATTACCTTACTTCTTCCAAGATCTTAAAAAATCATAGATCAAATAATAGGGGGGAAAACATTCATGACTGGCATTGTTTTTTCCGATTGGTCAACTTTAAGTGTTAATATCTTTAAAAGAAGAACAGATAAGAACCAGATTCTCGAAGAATATGATTTCTTTTATCCAATTTTTGTCAAGCTATGGCTGCATACTTACATAACACCTTGTATTTAATAATGAGTTTTCACCTGAAGAATTTTACAGATGATAACTTTTCTAATGAGTATCTCAAAAATATTTGCGTCAGGACTATGAATATAAAAAAATCTTTCTTTGCTTACATGATACACAGATAAATCATAACAGAGACACAATATGCACCTCGAGGGTCTAATAATCTGTCTCTTCTTATCAATTATAAAACATATTTTTCCATCTTTATTAATTGAAGTATTATATTGATAAATTAAAATAGCCTATTAATGATGAAAACCATGGTTTATAATTAATAAGAAAGAGACAGATAATACCCCCAAGATATTGGCATAATGAATTTTATTTAGAAACTGTCAAACATACCATTTTATGTTGTTTTGAAAGATGCTGAAAATTTTTCCTGTTACAGGCTAAACACAAGTTAACATGTCTTTTAATATTTTCAATAACTTGTCCCTAACATTGACAGTCAAACCATCTAAACGACATACATTCTCAACTCCAAAGCTAACTCTGACATGTTTTTTTGAGACACTCATTAATATATGATTGTTGTTTTTTCCTACTAAAATAGCGATTGCCAACTATTAATTTGCTAACATATAAGATGGTGTTTAAGCTATGCTCATTATTTTCACAAGATGCAATGAAATTTGTAAAATTGCTAAAATGCTTGGTGGTATAGATTGTAAACAGATGTTTAATATATACAAAGCAAGTGTTTTATCAGTTTACAGCACCCATTATGCTTGTGCTTTTTCAAGGATATCATAATCCTGTCATAACAAAATTAAATACATTTTTGCATTTTTGTTATTCAAGATTTTATTCCAGCTTAAATGCTGATATAAGGCTAGAACAGCATTTCTCAACATGAGAAGTTGCAAATGTTTTTAAAAAGGTCATCTGGCACTGTGTATTTTTAACATATTTGAACGACTTTAAAGTCCAGGTATAGCACTTAAAGGAAGATAAACAAAAGTAAGAAAATTGAGTTATTTTACTTTTTCCTTTTGTTGTATTAAGTTTTTTCATTAAATTTTGTTTCTGGGCATTTCTTGAGGAATCTCTTTACATTCATAAATATAGTAGATGTCAAACCATTTTGTTTGATATAGGATTAAACAGCTGGAATCTAAATTCACATTTATTTTCAATCACGTCACACCGAGGGTTGTATTCTTCATCAGTTCTTAAATGAAGGCGCATATTGTAGTAACATAAAGTAAAATACAAGCTCCAGACGTGTCACGCGAATATCGACCAGACAGCTGAGTTAAATGCTGTTAATATAAGAATCATTTTTGCAAAAAAAAGCATTAAGTACTGTAGTGATTATTGTAGCTGAGCAGTGTTCTGCAGTTCTCAAACATTTAAACAAATAATATACCTACGGCAATAGAATTATCGAAAAATCCTTTGAGAACTGCTGAACCATGCTGAGCTACAACCATCTGTAAGTGTATAAGATGCTTTTGGAAAAATGACCCTTATGTCAACAGCGTTTGACTCAGCTGTCTGGTCAATATTCATGTGACACGTCTGTAGTTTTTATTTTACTTTATGTTACTACAATATGCATCTTCGTTTAAGAACTGGCGAAGAATATGGCCCTCGGTGTGACGTGATTGAAAATAAATATGAATTTAAATTCTAGCTGTTTAATCCTAGATCGGACAAAAAGGTTTGACATGTAATTTAGAATGTACAGTTGATAGCAGGTTACTGCTGCAGTCATCATGACTTCCTGCTATGAACTAACTTTGGGTTTTACCTAAAAGCTGTTGATATTTCTCACAGTTTTTTATAAATAATAGGAGTATTTTGTTTATATGGCTATATGGCATCACAATACTATTTTATTGACTTAGTATCATCATTGCCTTATACAATGGTATCATGAATAATGCTTTGACTTATTGCCATTACTGTTACCTTTGACAATAAAACATAGATATACTGCATCGATCAATTTATAAATGTTCACGATATACTATTCATTCAGTGCATAACCAATTTTTATCATGAACAGCAACTGTTGCTGATTTAGTAATGGTCCATTGCTGCTTAATAACAGGGTTAGAATACTATGATTTTTTCAAAGCTACTACACTTCCACAACCGATTGTTATGGTCAGTATACTTTTAGTATGCCCCTATACAGATGCAGACCTACCTGCACCCATTCTAAAAGGATTACTGGCCTTTTTAGTAATTGTATTTAAGAAAGTGTTTATTGCCCAGAACTGGGTAAAATACTTTGTATTATACAAAATACTTTTGGACAGCATATTTAAAATACAAAATACGAAATAAAAAATATAAAATATAAAACAGGATTGATAGAGAAATTGATTTCACATCCATAAAGATATATTTCAGTGATTAGTAATGAAACAAAAAATATTAGTAAATATACAAGGTGTTCGACAATTGGTGGAACAGCTTCATGTAGAAAGATTCCCCAACTAAAACTGAGAAGAAAAGTTCTGTGCAAAAATGTTCATGGATGTCTCCTCTTTCCTCATGAGCCAATAAAAGTTAGAAATTTTGAACAAGAAATACTTCATAAAATAAAAAACTGGCATTGGTTGCACCTCGCACTTGAAATATTATGAAAGGATATTATCAACGGATTTTATAAAATAACAGCAAATTTCAAAATTGAAGTTAATGATAGGTGACACAACATACAAAACAAAATAGGAAATAACTGCAATGACAAAAAAACTAGCAGTAGAAAAGAGCAAATCTTTGGTAACAGAAATGGCAACGCAAGACACAAAAACAAGAACAGAAAAGAAAAGAAAGGTTCACAAATTAGAGGTAGGTTTTTGGAACATACAAGGATTAAAATAAAGCAAGTAGTAAGAAAGGCAAAACAATTATAAATTAGATATAGTTATTAGCAGTTCAAGAAATGAATAGAGTACAAAAGAGATAACAAGTATGAGAATAAGTGGATATCTGTGATTGAATAGAGAAAATGGCAAACAATTTCTTAAAAAGAATTAAAAATGCAATTGTAGATTATAAAGTAATTAATGAAAAATAAGTTATCTATGATTAAGAGAAAACTCAGAGCATTATAAATGTCCATGCATCTACAAAAGTAGGCAAAAATATTCTAATTCTTAAACGTCAAAGATCCTCAAAGATATAGAGACTCTAGCTTAATTTTTTTTAGTTTTCCATCATATGTATGCTCGCTTAATACTGGAAATATAAAAGAATGGAACAATTTCATTATTAAGTAGTCTCAATAGATATCTTCGATACAAGTATGCTGTCACATTTCTGGTGTGAGGCCAAAACTTGAAGCACGAGGCGCAAGCCGAGCGTCTAAAAAGGGACAGCACATGTGTATTGAATAAGATTTTTTGTAAATGTCTACACAGAATAAGAAAAAACGTTAATTTATTGCAAATCTTGAGGTTAACTTTGATATCAAATTTGGTATATAAACGAAAAAACCAATGGGTGGGCCATGAAACTTGAAGTCACTAACATAATTTTTGCTGCAACTGCAACATTAATCAATTGTAATTTTTGATAATTTAATTAATACATAGTTGGCAGATGTCAAGCACACAGGTTTAATTGACAAATTCATAAATTACTTAATTGCACTTATGATGAAATATTTTATAATAAGAAAAACATGTTTTAAGTCTAATTTTAATAAACTTAATTATAACAACAATGCCCAGACAATTTAGCCAAATTCTCAAAATGGCTGTTGTCTTTTTACTTGACTATTATTGCAGAAGTTTGCTTCATCACTAATCTAGATGCAGTTGACAAAATTTGAGTTTAATTTAATCTGAGTTTGTAAAAATTCACATAACTGAACCTGCTTTCCAAAACCATCTTCATTTAAATCAACGGCCATATAAATTTTGATGGGATAAAATATATTTGATTTTATAATTTCCTCGCTAATTGTCAAATTTCTAGGTAAAGTTCGTTGACACACATGGGCTTTCTTCCCCTTTCTTTAATAACTCTATCTCTATCTTCTTCATTTTATGCACACAGTGAATTTGATGGTTTGAAATTATTAAATAATAAAATAAAATCTATCTTGATTATCATGATATTTTAAGTTGGATTTCAGTACAATGTATTCAGGGACTCCGAGTTATGTGGCCCACCCAGTATATCTTGTTATACAGGGTGCATTTAAAATGGCGGATATGTACACCGCGTTATTCTACACCATAAACCGAGAAAGAAATTCTGATACCATTTTGATGAATCTTTTTCATTACCAAGTTATTACATACATAATCAAAGACCTCTTATAGCCAGAGGTGTCGAGGTGCCGGACACACTGAGCCATAGAGGAATATGTAAGTACATACGTGGGAAACATATGAGGTAAGGGAATCACCTGACAAGGACACTACGCTCATTTCCAATTTTTACTTAGCCCGTCAGAGTCACTCGTCCGAGTTCTGACTGACACAAACGTTGCTTAACTCTAAATACTGCTGGCTTACCAAGTTATTAAAGTTCCTAATTTTTATTAAAATTTCTTTGCTTTTAATAATTAAAACAAAATAATTACAATTATTTGTAAATTAAGTAATAAAAAGAAACATTTGGTTACATTTTTGTTTTATTTCTTGATAGTTTGCCTGTAATCTACTTATTATTATTATTAAACCTTTACTATAAAATCTTTAGAAATATGTTGCAATACTGCATTGTTGTTGCTATAAAACCCTAGTAAAATATCAAGCAGTGTTGTCAGTTCAAAAAACTTTTAATTGACTATATTCTAGAAATTATGGTTTTATGACAAAAAATGTATTTGACTTTTTAATTCAAATTTTGATATAGATTCATGTGGAGTACGGGTTATGCGCATTTTGAATATACTCTGTATATTACTTTTTCATATATGTACCTCACAAAACGATTACAAAAAAAATTTGTTTATTTTAATGTATTTTCAGCTACTTGATTATGAAGTTGCCCTAATTTTCTTTTTTTTTTACAGAAATAGCATACATGATAACTTATATTTCAGTATGTACTATTCTTTATGAATCTTAAAAGAGTAATTTAAAATAATGATGTAAATACAAATGAATCACTCATTAAAGTTCACATACTTTTAACCAGTGACGGCTCATGGTATTGTGCGGTGGTAGAGCCACGGATTTGCGGTTCAATGTGGGGTGGGGTGTTCTATTAAATTTTCTGATTCATCCTTTAGAACTGGATTTCGAAGTGAAGATACCCTGTGTTTTCAAAATATCTAAATCTGAGTTCTTTTATTTCAATTTTTTCTTCCAAAGAATAGGTAGAAAAAGATTTTTTAAAAGCTCACGTATTGCGTTCATATTGCACTTACACTTACAAGTTTCAAAACGGGCATAGCGTCAATAATAACCGCTTTTCGATTATTGTAGCGCTGTCTTCTTTATGGTGGGCGAGACTCAGCTACAAAGGCTACAAAATTGCGGAATGCGTGTCATTACAAGGTCTAATAGATATACACCAATTGAACACTTACATAATACTTTGAATTTCATACCAGTACAACGAAGAATTATTCAAAATCTAATTTTTATTTATAGTTATTAAGAAAACAGCACTGACATATTTCAATAACGATTTTATACAAAATAATGAAATACATCAGTATGGAACTAGAACGGCTACACATTATCAAATAGCATAATGTTAGCAACAAAACTACATGCGAATCGATTTTTGAAAAAGGAATTCAGATATTTAATAGGTTGCCAGATGAAACACGAAATGCACCCAATGTTACAACAGTTTAGAAATAACATCAAAAACCTTGACTGTGATATGCTTTAAGTGCTACGTCTTTAATGTCATTACTGTATATGTTTAATGTATTTCAATTGTTATTAATGTATACAATATTTTACTGATTTACTTTTAATTTTATATTTACATCTGTTTACGCACATTATATATTTTATTAATTTAAAATGTTTGAGGTGTACTGCACTATATTGGTTTTATGTGTTTTTATTTTTTATTATATATTTATATGTGTGTGTCCAGTCATTTATTTATACTGATATGTAAAATAGTGATGCTAAATTAAAGATATATTATTATTATTTTATATGACACGACCGCAATGAGTGTCAATATGGGAACTGAAGGGTAATACCGACCAAGCCACTCGCAGAACACATGAGCCACTTGAAGTTTGGCTCGACATTTTCGCTAACTCTGAACACCCTCGCTTACCTGGCAACCCCCACTAAAGTCTATAGCCGCTTAAAAGCATTGGAGCCACACTTTGATTGGCACGAAACTTTTATTTTTATCATTTTGTACGTGCAGTGTTCACTTGTTCAGTATTTATATTTATAAAATAGCAATTTTTAAATTTTTAATCTCTGGTTAAGGTCACACTTTAAACGAGAAGATTTTAAGAGTATAATTATTTTTTTAAATTGGAAAATAAAATGTCTTTGTGGTAGTGCCATGGCTCCTTATAATGGGCCGCCACTGCCTTTAACTGTACACTATCTTGTCTTGCAGTTTTGCTAATCGCATCTAAAAAGTATTTACAAAATTAATCTAACTTAAATTTAGCAAACATGCAAGTAAACAGTTTTTTGATGTAAAGTGATATCATATAGTCATTCATGGGTATACAATTTCAGTAAGGTTCACACTGTCATTGTTGTTACAACAACAGATGACAAATTGAGATTTAAAATAATTAGATGATTGTTATTAGCTACTAGTATTAGGTGTGATGGTGTAAATAACCATGAAAAGTACTATTAATAAAATGCGTTATAATTAGGCTTAGGACATTTTTAGTCCGAAAGTCGTTTACCATATAAGGTGCAAAGAAAAATACATATTTAGCATAGGCACAAATACAATTGTTTGCTTATAGAGTGCACCTGTAAGTAACAGCCATGAACCAGTCAACCACGCAAATACAGTCGGAGTCAAGTTGAGGCACACGCGATCGAATATTAAAACTGGTTGCTGTATGCCACATGTGATTATTTCTGATAATGAAATGCTGACTAATGGTGTTAAGTTTTATTTTGCATTTTTAAAAATAATTTTATATTATTAGTAGGATTGGCATGATTAAAATAAAATGTTGAAAAAAACAAAATAAGAAATTTATTAATTTTAAATAAATGATAAGGTTATTGATCTTAACATTGTTTTAATGTATAAAATACAAATATGCATAAACCGTCCATGCTTTGCATGACGTAACACTTGATGGACTATGTCCTAAGCCTAGTTATAACACACCATTTTTAAGATGGATCATAATTATTTTAAATATGATGCAGAAACTTCAGAACAGTGTAAGAAAATAAAGTACTGTGATCTAATGTTTCAATATCATTAATAAATCTTCATTTATTGATTTTGATTTGTAACAGTATTGTGAAGCACAACTTTTATTATTTCATTACGGAGATTTCCTTTATCAGTTTATTAATATAATATACAAACTGACAGTACCAGACTGTAAAGTAAAAGATACATTTACTATTAACAAAGATCAAATATGTAAAACATAATAGGCTGTGCGGTAAGCTGCACTTAGAAGATACCAAATAAAAATTTACTTACAATAATCTAAAATTACACACAATATACTAAATTAAAAAAATTAGGACGGACAAATATAAAATGAAAATATAATCATTAATAATCAATAAATAAAAGGACTGATAGATTTTAAACTTAATCTTCTTCTATTAAAATTTAGACTTAATTTACAGACTTCATTAAAAATTAAATCAATTTAATAATCATAATTAACTAAGACTACAAGAGAGAGGGGCAATATAGGAATCAAAATCCTAAATTAAATCTAAAATTTTAAATAAATCAATTACTTATGTATGCCCAATATCCTACTTGTGATAGTTTTAATATTTATTTCAAAAAAAAGAAGCAATTTCAAATTGACTTGTTTTTTATAAATGCAACATCATAACACAAAACTTCATTATTTTCCATATACCCGAATTACAAGAGAAAAATCTAGACTTTAGAATATATTGTTGAATTCGTACTGCATGTCCATTCTTATTCAAGATATATTTCAGGATACCCAGCAATTTTTTCGACTATTTTTAAGAACTCTGCACCTTCTAATATAACAGGCACAACAAAGAAAACTCAGAAAGTGACTCACTAGTTTTGATGAAACTTTACAAAGTATATATAGGCGATCTACTGTAAAGTTAAATACAAAATACTAGAAAGCTGCAGTGTAACATAAGTATAAAAGTATAATCATTTGAAGAAGAAAAATCACATTTAATTAATTAATTTAAACATCTTTTAAATTTTGGGTATGAGCAACTACCAACCAAACCAATATTTTCTCATTTATAATTCATTTCTTATCTAAAAGGATACAAATGCGTCCCCTTGCATTCCCCTTATGGCTCTCATGGGTAGGAGTATTACTGACAAAAAGTACATTCTTACAATCTCTGCTTTTCTTTCTTTGGTAAAACAGCAGTCTTAATTAGTTGGGGAATTAAATCGCTATTGTTTGTCACTAATACACTTTGCATAGTATAAATGGTACATACAAAAGACGGATATGAGTTTGAGTTTGGAATTGGGGAAGAGATTTTTTGTCCATTCAGGAAACCTACTTTGCTACTTCAATTGATTAATCATAATACTTCTTAATTAAAGGGATTATATAAAAAGTTCTTACAAATAAAAATTAAAGACTCCTGATGATCTGCACATTTTCTCTTTTCTACCTTTAACCGGTAGATTTCCTTGATTTTTTACTTTGAACAAATTTCATGATTTTTCCCTGTCTTTCTTACTGAACAAAGAAATTCTATGACTATTTCTGAATTTTCCAAGTTGCAGGGTATCCTGTATTTTTTATCTCTTGGCAAGGTTTTCATAAAATGGGTTACAAGTATAAGACACTTATGTGACCCCATGGCAGTACAAATATACATAAACAGGACTGTGATTTTAAGCCACTAGCTCTATATGTATCATACGCACATTTTATCACTGACTATACTTGTAAGTCCCCCATTTGTAATTCCTGCACACGTGTCATTATGATTACTGCTTGTTTTTGTATGTGGACATCTCCATTCCTATACAGGCATGACTTAGTCTAATTAATAAATTTTTCTACTGTTTGGATAACTGGTGAATTAAGATCACAGCCATGCACAGAAAATATACCTAGGATTTTTTCAAAACCTACTTCATTGTTTCCACATTGCTTACAGACAACAGAGTAAAGAGAAGTATTCTTTTTCAGAATAAATATGAAAATATCTGAGTAGGATAATGGTTTAAATTAATTTTTTAACTTAGAATGTTTATACATCAATATCTTTTTAGATAACAGTATTACTAAATAGTAAATTTTAAAACTGCATAGTTTCTAATGTCAATTTTCAGTGCTAACGGGTTCTTTAGCATGGTGTATCATCACATGCTTATTGTGATTAGATTTAGTTGTAGATGTCTTACCACAAATATGACAAGCAAATGGTCGAACACCACTATGTACCCGCATATGATCTTTAAGATAATAAGATCTATGAAAACTTTTTCCACAAACCTGACATGAAAAAGTCTTTGCTTTTTCATGTTCCCTAACGTGCCTTTGGCAATTGTACTTTCTTATAAATTGGGCACCACAATAATTACAAGTGTATGGTCTTACACTCTTATGCGAATTCATATGTGCTATATAGTCTGATTCTCTAATAAATGCTCCCTTACACTGGTCACACTTAAAAGGTTTTGAGGCCCTTGCTGCATGTGTCCACTTATGTAGCTTTAAATTCCACTTAGTAGTAAAATCTTTATTACAAATAACACAAGTAAATGGCCGGTGTCCACTATGATTGCGAATATGTACTTCTAATGATGACTTTAGGTAAACACCTTTGCAAATTGGACATTCAACATTTTCATTACTTCTTTCTTCTTTTGGCACGAATCTTTCATTATGTGCCCGACGCATATGTCTGGTTAAACTAGCCATATGTACAAATTTTTCACTACACTGAGTACATGCTTTTGGTTTTGTATCATGAATTTCTTTGTGCCATGCTAATTTTTTTTTGGAATGAAGAATTTCACCACAAAAACAAATGTAATCCTTTACTTTTTTTTTTATATTCAAATGATGCCGGTTTCGGTGCTGTACTAAATTTGAATGCCTTCGAAATGTTTCATCACACATATTACATTTAATTGGAGCTTCTCCAGTGTGTATATTTTTGTGTTCATCTAATTTCTGTTTAGTTAAAAATGACTTTTGACAAAACTCACACATATATGGTTTTATTCCCAAATGTCGTTTCATATGCAGCTGCAAATTTTGGCGCCTGTAGAAATAATTATAATTAAATTGAATATTCATTTTTAATTAATTGATCAGGAAATTACTTACCTATAAAAATATTTTCCACATAAACGACATTCTAAAGGGTGAGTTCGTAAATGCTCATTATATTTCATTTCATTTGCCATAGTTTCCCCACAAGTATCACATTTATAACGTGTTCCGTACCCCTTTCCATGTAATTGTTGCTTATGTCTTTTTAATGTTCGATTGTCTGGAAATACCATGTCACATACATGACAAACACAATATTTTACATCTTTTTTGTCATCCATCTCATTTTCATTTCCAACAGCTGCTATAACTGAAGCCCTTTCTTCTTCTCTTCCTTCATTATTCTCAATGCTACTAGAATCCAGCTTCAATTTGTTTGTAAAAACATTATCAAAATTATTTTCACTTTTAATTTCAGTTTTCTTCGGCTTAATGACTATTTTCTTAATAGGTTTCTTAACTCCTATTTTTGAGCCAATAACATTAGGAGGAGTATTAGGAATCTTTTCACTATCGCTACTTTTATTATTGTCAGCTTTTTCACTATGCACTTCTGTTTGATGCACTCTACGCTCCTTGGGACATTTAAAACCTTGGCCACATATGGGACATTTGAAATTCAATGGAGGCTCTGTAACACTCACAATTGTTGGTGTATCATCAATATCAGCATTGTAAAGTATATGAGGTGGAATTCGACTTTGTAATGGTGGAACTTCAGAATCTGAACAGTCAGAACCCTCCCATGTTTCACGTGCAAGAAGATCATAAGAAGTTGAGGTGGCTGAACTACCCTCATACTGCATTCTATTCCAAGCTATATCACTTGCTGCACCATTGCTTTCCTGATTTAACAAAAAAGTTTATGAATTAGTATTCTAGTCTTCCTATAAAAAACTCGATAAAACATTTTTTCTAAGTTTCTGTATCACCAGTTTTACCATAACAGATTAGTGAACCTAAACATAACAAAAAGTCCTACAAGAAACTGATTAAATTCAACGAATCTTAGATCAAAAGCATTAAAATAGCATGTAAGGCATCTTATTTTTAAGACATGCCAAAAATGTCAATCTAGTGATAGCACAACATTGAATGATTAATAATATAAATCATTTGAATGATTGTAATATATCTTGAAATAAACTTATCATGATAACTACCATCACCATCACTAGAATTCACATTAACATTAAGTCTCAAATAAGAGGCAAAACAAGAAATTGAGAAATTGTGATAATTATGAATCTGACTAATTACCTATGTTGAGTCTCAAAATTTAAGTAATAAGAAAAACTTGGTATTAATATAGTTTATTGCTAATTTATTAAAACTAATAAAGAGCGGGCAGAAAGTCCTTACTAACAGCATTGTATTGTTAAACTGTCTTGGGTGTAAGCAGTTTCTGTGTTAAGGCAGAGCCATAGCCTGCAGCCAGTGGTATAGCGTAATGAGCCTAGGTTTGAAAGTACTCCTGATTGGACATGGGGAAGGAGGGTGCTGAACTTTCCAACAAAACACCAGGGGTCCCCCTTGGGGAGGAATGTGGGAAACTAGTTTTGTGGAATGAAAAATCTAAAAACAGGATAATCTCCATAGTTCTTAGACAAGACGGTTATCTCATACACCAGTCAGCTGATAATTTGCCATATGCCAATGCGGCATATTTTGCTACATCACAGTATCGAATTACAGTCTATGAAGTAACCGAGATAAATCTAAGAACTATGAACAATCCCATCAAATGCAGCCCTTAAGCCAACGGGTGACATCAATAAATTGTCATTGTTGGAAGTATGAAGTTTAGAAAACTATAGTAGGCTGAACTTTTTGTTCAAAATAATTCTTTCCTAGAAGAGGTCTTGAGTGTATGTCCCATATACCTGCATATTTCCTGAAGGTACATTTACATATACACTTTTTAAATTTTATAATTATAGTTAGGTATATGGCATATACCCACATATACCCTCTAATACAACACTGGTTACAAGGTAATTATTAACTGTCAAAAGCAATTGACTAATTAATGTGGCTATCATTGGAATTTTAATTATATTACTTATACGGTGTTTGCATAACAGAACTAGGGAGAGGAAGTGAACCAAGCATTTCATTTTAATTATTAATTTTTTATTGCGTGCAAGATGTTATTTGATCTACCAAAGTGTAAGTTACGAGGGTGGTCTGAAAAGTTTCCGACCTAACAAAGATACAAGACATTTTTTCTGAAAATTTTTTTTTATTTTTCAACATAGTCTCCTTGTAACACTACACACTTCTCCCAGCGATGCTCCCATCTCTGTAACCCGTCCAAATAGTACTCGGCATTTTTCTCTGCAAAATAATTGTTCACGAAGGTGACTGCCTCTTCATTTGACGAAAATCTTTGTCCTCCGAGCGCAATTTTTAGATGAGGGAACAAAAAGAAGTCGCTTGGGGCTAGATCTGGTGAGTAAGGTGGATGGTCAAGCAGTTCAAACCGTAATTCGTGGATTTTCGCCATGGCAACCGCTGAGGTGTGAGACGGTGCGTTGTCTTGGTGAAACAGGATTTTCTTTTTCTGCAAATGTGGCCGTTTTTTCGCAAGTTCTGCCTTCAGCTTGTCAAGTAATGATGCATAGTATGCTCCTGTAATGGTTTTTCCTTTTTGAAGATAATCGATTAAAATAACTCCATGACTATCCCAAAAAACAGTCGCCATCACTTTCCCACCTGAAAAAACAGTTTTTGCTTTTTTTGGAGCCGGTTCCCCCTTTGCAGTCCACTGTTTGGACTGTATTTTTGTTTCGGGCGTATAATGGTGTATGCAAGTTTCATCTACAGTAATTAATCGGCGCCAAACTCGGATTTATTTCGTCTAAACTGCGCCAAAAGAGCGTTGGAAATATTCATTCGAACACGTTTTTGGTCTAACGTGAGCAAACGCGGCACCCAACGCGCGGACAGCTTTCTCATGCCTAAATGTTGATTTAATATGTGACAGCTCGATACTCGATTTTGTCCATTTTCACAAAAAAACTCACATCAACTCACTCAAACGACTGTTACATAAAAACTGCGCGTCCAAAATGGCTGAAACTTTGGTGAGTAACTGTCAACAGATGAACAACGAAATTCAGTAGCTTTTATTTACGAGTGCTGCCATCTTCACGTTGAGGTCGGAAACTTTTCAGACCACCCTCGTATAAAACATATGCTAGTTATACTATTAAAGAATGTTTAAACAAAAAAAACCTGTTTCTTAGTTTTTCAAAATATCTATTATTCATTCACTGAAGGTTGATAGTGAAATTGAAAACTATAGTGACTTGATCAACACATAATTGACATGCTGATTGGTTGAATTGCATGTTTATAATTCATTGGATTAATCAATAATGCTTTTGATGCTATTATGTCTTTGAACCCAAACCCAGCAGTTTACTACAATGAAATTCTCTGACTTTTCCAGTAACTTTTCCATAAACTTCCAGATGATAGGTTTTACATTTTCTGCATTTTTGCATTACAAACTATACAGAACAAGTCATAATTAGGTATAAAAAAATTGAAATAAAGTTTCTTTAGTCTAAAATAAAGGAAGGAAGGAAAGCATGTTACTCAAGTCAAATGTTTTCTTATATAGTTTACAGTTGGCTTGATAAATATTCCCTAGAACCGATGTTACAATTTTTACCCATTCTGGATTAAGATCCATTTTTACGGCTGTTGGATAAGTTTATTTAGGATACAACTGTTGTTTGCCATTTTCATAAATTGTAGTCATGGCAATAATTTTCTAGATAAGTAGCTGTTTTTAGTCATTGTGACACTGTACAGAGTGGATCAAATTGGTTATCATATGGGACAATAGCAAAAAAAAATGACTTTCATGACCATAGGCTAGTTTTTTTATCCTGGAATCAAATGTGAAAGCAAAATTCAAATATCAGGGCCTACTTTTAAAATATTAGCAAAAAATGTTCTTTTCCTTTTCCTTTTCCTCATATCTTGTTGATTTGAAGAGCTATCTTAAAACCTTTAAGGGCATTTTTTACTATGACTTGTTATAGCAGATAGATTTCTAGTAGAAAATGTTTCCGACTTTTTTGATAGAAAAAAGTTATTTTTTGCCAATATTTAGAAATTTTGTTATCACATTTGATTTCAGGATAAAAATGTGGCTTATAGTCACCAAAACCGTTTGTTGCTATTACCAATACAACGACGAAGTATTAAATTTGCACGGCAGATCTTGAAACGTTTTCACAAGGGCAGGTTGGAGGGTACTTGTGACCAGCCATTTCATATTTTTATTGTTTTAAAAACAATGTACTGACAGATTGCATGAATTTGATTCTGTGCAGAAAAACAGTTCCAACTATACCCACAACAACATTCTTGAGCATGTGAACATAATTCCTTTGTCTACCTCAGGAATATGAATGCGACCTCTACAACCACACCGCGCAGGCATGCACAAAGATGCATCGCACACCAGAATATGGCAAAACAATACACATCCGGTATTCATTCGGTTCCATAAGATTCCGTTCGCCATTCGAAAACATGTAATTTCAAATACATGGTTTGAAAATGTACAATTGGAAATTCTTTCCTGACATATTCATTTTCCCTGACTTTTCCAGGTTACAGAGAACCCTGAGTGATGTAAAATTTCAGTAATTTACTTTATCATTCCGAATATTTCAGAAATATTGTAAATTTATTGAGATTTATGGAAATTATTGATCTATATGCATACCGATCTTTATCATTAAGACCAGAACAGTAAAAATGTGTAACTGAGGCCTTCCACATGACTTGGTTTGGCTAAGCTCAACTTGAATATAAGCTTTGCTTAGAAAAGATTTCTGTTACACCACAAGATTTAAGGACCATCTTAGCTAAGCCAAGAATTTATTTTGCAAAGTTGCTTAATTTACATCTTATTGGTTCTTTTGAAATAATCCTAGTTTTCAAATATCAATCAAAAAAAAACGTTAAAAGTAAAATATTCTAAGTAGATAATTCATATTTGCCAAAACTTAAATTATATTGATGTGGAAGAGGAACTGGACTATAAGCTCTGCTTTAGATATGTAAGGCATGGTTTGGATATGGTGCAACAATGCACTTCAAACTTAGGACTTAGCTGCATTTTAAACTCAAAGTTGAGCTTAAGATTTGTTGGAAAAACCAAGCATGAGATGTAATATACTAAAAACAAGTGTGGCTGGTACATCAGATTTGAAACTGTAAAATTTTTTCTTCTTAGGTAGTCATCTTGCTAAAACTGAAAACCCATTTCCTATTCAAGCAAGGTTGATAATAACAAAAACAGATCGCTAGAAACTGAGTTTACACGAGACTTTTAGTACAATTTAGTGTTTAAGGTTAGGTTTTTGACATATGAAGTGTCATTTTCTAACATTTTATATTAGAAATCTGAAAACTAATGTCACTGTCAATTGACATTCATTTTTTGTACATAAACTAAAATCTTGAGAACAAGCATGCAGTTCAACCAGTAAGCATACCGATCAAGAAACTATGTTTTTTAATTTTACTATCAAGATTGCGATAAGTATTTCAGGGCTCATAATAGATTTTCACAAGAAAGTAGGAAAAAAAGTGACTAAAAACCGACCCAAGCATTTGCAAAAGAAGAATAAAAATTGTATTCATAAACACAAAGTCATTAATATAAATTCATAAATACATATAAAATATTCTTTTTCTACTCCAAGCTAGCCTTGGGCGATAAATTGATTAATCAAGGAATCAATTTTTTTTTGCACAAGATGATTTGATTCAAAAATAAATGTAAAGCCCATTAGATTCAAATGGATGTGAATCAAAAAGTCAATTGGAATCTGTTTGAAAAATTTCGAATAGATACAAATTGATTCAAGTCGATTCAAGAAATCAGTTTGAGGAATTTGTTGAATTAACAAATGAATTTGATCAACATAGCAATTAAATTTCCATTCCCACACCTAGCTCGTTGAAATTTTCACCAGAGTATCTAAATACCTTTTTGCATCGATGTGTAACAATGCCAGAAAGTTAGGATTCACCCCTTTTTTTCCTGTCAGTGGCTCTTGTACTATACTATAGAGTACACTCTGTATAATTACAACATACGGAAGGTGATTCCTTACAGCTTTCTTTATAACAATGATGAGAAAACAAAAACACCAAAAAATTGATATCTGATATAAGCAACTTTTTTTCTAATTTAAACAACGTCTTATCTTTTACAGTTTCTTTTCTAATATCCCAAACGTAGAATAAAATATGAGTAAAAACCCTGTATAAATAAATAAAAAAAAAGGTTTATTAAATCTTTACTAATGGTCACTAGATAAAGGAAATGCTGCACTTATTTTTGTAACAAACACACTTAATTTCAAAATTATAGCCTAAATGCAAAAGAAAATAGAATAATATTATTAAAATAATTATTACCTGTCCTGATAATTCTCCTCTAGGTGGCATGTGCTCATCAGCCCGAATACTCATATTAGTACTTTCATGTGAAATACTCTCTTCACCCAAATTGTCAACATTAACATTTGAATCTGTAAATGCATTTGCCATACCACCATCCATTCCTCCAATATTCATTAATACAGTTCTTTCATTTCGATTATTTATACATTCAAAATCTTCCACTTGAGATATTAACTGGCTTCCCATAAAATCACTACAAAGCACCAACTGCATGCCATCCATATCAATTACTTGATCATTTGATTGCACTATATTTAAATTATTAGCGGTATAATTTACATCAGACTGTTCAAAAACGCCTTGCAAAGATAAAATATCTGCAGCTGCAGATGAATCTTGTGTTCTTGCAGTAAAATAGTCATTATTATCCTGATTATCTTCATCTATTATTTGTAAATCATCTATATTATTGATCTGAACTACTTGTTGAGTTTGACAAGCTTTGTTTAAATCTGTTCTCACACGTAAATAATCTGAACCTGTACTGGAAGCAGGAGATCCTATATTGTCATCATGCTCTTGAAATTCATCCTGCCTTTGACTGTCTATCATTTCATTACAATCTCTTTCTTCCTCTTCCTCCTCCTCCTCCTCCTCTTCTTCTTTCTTTTCTTGTTTTTCCCTTGGTTTCTCATCATTCTTTAGACCATCTTCAACTATAACAGAAACAGTCTCAATATTTGGTAATATTTCCATTTGACAATCATTTGCTGGTGACATTTGATTTACAATGATATCATCCTCACTATCATCTTCTTTAGCTGTTTCTTTTACTGGATTTGAATCATCATCATGTATGTTTGAAGAGTCTTCATTACTGTTAATAGTGTTCTGAATATGAGGTTCAGCATCATTAGATAAATCAATCAAAGGGGGTTTTCGAATTAATGGTGGTAATGGTGAAACAGCAGTTCCAGCAGACATAATTACTTGTTGCTGTTGATGGTATAGGTATGGTTGACACATCATTTGTGGATTAAATACAGTAGGTATTGTTATATATTGTTGAGCAAGAGGATTAACATTAACTACATTAGGAGGTGGTTGACTTGTTGTACTCATGAACTGTTGATATATAAATGAATGATTAGTAGGCATTGGTGGAAAACCTGTAACAGGTTGACTCCAGTTCTGATTATTTGTCTGTGAACTTGATGCCACTTCTGTAGGTGACGGGCTTGGTACAGCCACTTCCTTAATTTCATTTCTAGTATTTGTTAAGTTGACAAGTGCATCAATTACCTTTTGTTTCGGATGACTTGATAAATGGGCCTTTAATGTAATACCAGGCCGAAGGTACAAAGTGCATACAGGACAGACAATGTTTTCAGAATCCATTGTAGTAGTTGCAGTTGTTATTGTAATTAATATGTTCTTTATTGTGCCACCTTCAAATTATTTGTATTTGCACATCTTTAGGAATAGATGATTTTATTGTAGAACTGATTAGATGTAAATATGTACACTCCTCAGTTGGCTATTGATCTGTTGAGTAAAATCAATGGTTATTAAGTTATTCAAAGTAAGTAATTCCAGTAAATGTATGATTTAGATAACACTATCATATGTTGTAAATAAATAAATAATTTATTTCAAAGACAATGGTTAAAATAAGCAGAAACACTGAAAAAATTTTATAATGGTCTGAGAAGTATTTAGTGATAAATATTATATTTTACATTTAAAAAATATTATAAAGATTCACAGTACACAACCCTTTATATAAGAACTTACCAACATTATGGACACTATTTGAGAGTTTTGTTAAAAAGCCATTTTTAACATAATTCATTAAAAGATTAATGTTCTACTATCAGCACAGCACCTAAATACACACACGCACAGAGCTACATTGTCAATCAGTGGCGTAGCAATGTCACAGAAGGTGTTTGCGTAAAGTCATCTCGGGTTAACCAGGTTAAATCTATACCTTTTCAAGCTTAAATTGGGACCAATAAATTTCATATTGAGACCAATCAGTTTTAAACTGGGCTAATCAAGTTCAAGTTTTCAACTTAACATTGAATTTGAAGTTGATTAGCCCAATTTGAAATTGATTGTTCCAAGCTCTCAGTAGCTGTTTAAAAATGGATCGAGTTAACCTAACCCCCCTCCCCAGAAAAGTGATCGAGTCGTATAGTCAGTCTCAACTGATCAATTCAACTCTGATCTGAGTAACCTTGCCACCCGAGTCAGCTAATAAACTGTGAAGTTTTATATTTGGTAAAAAATAAGAAATAATGCAACCTTAATATAAGCTTCAGTTTACTATTACGTAACTAATGGGCCAGTGGTGGAAATGTCCCACCGGTCAACTATCAGCTATAGGTTCATTAAATATAAAATCTTGGCCAAGCTTAAATCTGCTCAACAGCAATTCTACAGTAAAATATTTGCATAGTTTTAACACTGTGTTTTATGTTCCGCACAGCTCTTTTCGCTCCTTCAACTCTTTTCAACATTCGTTTATTTGATACAGAACGTTCGGAGTGTTCTATTTGGGTTCGTTTTTGTCAGAACAGAACTTTAAGAGTTGACTTCTTTAACTCCGAGATACAGGACGGAACACTAATGGAGCTTTCTCAGAGTGCTCGAGAATTATGCAAATACGTTATTGCCCTAGCATTTGCTCAATAAACTCCCTGCGCGAGCGCGAGTTGAGACACAACTACAGTATAAACTGTGACACAACCGAACGCGGAAAAGTTGAGGATGTTTAGAAATATTAAAGGTTATGCGCATTCTAGATTCTAGCAGCGAGAAAGATTTAGAGGTTTGATGTTTTACGACAGCGTTTTTACGTTCAAAACAGTAATCATTCTCATGATCTGCTAATTACAACAAAAACACGTTCATCGGTGTTATGTTATGATAGAAAAACAAGGTTATGTATAGCAAATGATGCAGATTGCTCTTTGTTGATCTGTCTCGCAAGTCAGAGCAACAATGAGCACTCTGAGAGTGACTTTTAACCGAGTACTAAGTTCAATCGAACACGCAGATTGCAGCAAGAGCAAGCTGAGTGGACGAATCGAATACGAATTTTACTCTCAGAGCACTCCAAGAGTGCTCGAGAGCTGTGAATCGAAAACACCATAAGCTAAAATGCGGGGAAATTCAAATATCTGCCTAATTTATCGAACCTTCTTGTCACACGTGATCAAGTTCCAAAATCTATTCACTTCGTTCCTAGAACAAATAACCGAACTGGCTTATAATGCTTGCTGGTGGCGTTTTGGTGCAATTTACAGTTACCTTTTAACCAAAAACTACAGTTTATACATAGACTATGTCAAAACGTTACCCGGATTAATATCTCAATGACAACAGTGCAGTTGTTTGAATCAGTTTGAATCCACTCTGAATGCAGGGTTAACTCGATATCACTTTTGATAAACGCCTAAAATAATTTTAGGTAAAGTTGACGGCCGACTTTACTTTCATTAAAATAGTTATATATTGAAAAGATTATTCTTTCTACAAATATATCTGCAATAAAATATAGAGAAAGATAGGCTAAACGCTGATTATATACAGATTTATTAACAGGATAAACCTCCCCGTATTCGACGTTTATGTCAGTCTACTCTTAGTACCAATATATCAACAACCAGATGAAAAAGTACCTAGACAATTGACAGTTGTCGACAGTGGTCACAGTGATCACATGATCACTCAGTAATTCGCTGTCAAAGTGTGACATATTTCTGAATTCCGATATTGAATCTAACCATGAAATCGCATTAATATTTAATTAAATCACATAAAACGTAGTTATTTAATATTTGCTTAGAGATTGCCATATTCGTGTGTACAGATCTATGGAAATGGATAATTTAAAGCAGTTAAATTGGTCTGGTAAGGAAATTTATTCTGAATGTACATAACCTTATTAGTTTTAATTAAACCTCATTCAAACAGAAGCTCGAGATTTACTTCGTACATGGCGAGATAATAACGAGAGAAAGAGTGAAGAAGTTCTATACTTTTGGAAATCATTATTGGAATATAATTTAAATAAATTGGGTAGTGAAAGTAAGTCCTTGTATTTAGTTTTATACCTAATGTATAACTTAACATTGTCTATTTTAGAATTTGTGGTATTAGAACAAGTTTGTATAGCAGCTTTGGACTGTTATAATATCCCTGTAGTGGATTTCTGTATTAAACAGTTATCAAATGAATTTCCTAACAGTTTACGTGTAAAGAAGTATTATGCAATGCGATTAGAAGCACAAGAACGTTATGATGATGCCTTAAAAGTCCTAGATTCATTAATAAAAAAGGATGAAACAAATAATGCACCTAGAAAGAGAAAGATTGCTATTTTAAAAGCACAGGGACGAAATGTAGAAGCCATAAAAGAGCTTACAGATTACTTGAAAATGTAAGTTATTATTTTGTAAGTTGTGCAGAACTTTTGTCATATTGTTTATTAAAACCAGAATAATGTAGGTTTTTAATATTTCTTATTAATATGTATAACATCTAGGGAGAGACCTTGCATTTAAATTCTAAAGTTCAAAAAAACTGGTTCATTTCTCATAAAAAAGTTGCTCTGAATTGTAAATCAAGTTCTTTGCTATGTCTACTTGAGTAATATTTATTAAACTACAATTTAATGTAGTAAGATAAAAAAAACAAAGTAAAGCATAAGAGAATTAATGAAGCAAGATATGCATATGATCAGTGATGTCACTATACCTTGTACATATAATATTTTTTGCAAACAGACTTATTAAATTGTTGACATTATAACTACATTCTATATTCAAATGCTATGTTTTATTATTTTTATTCGTCATCATTTGTCAAAATACTTAGAAATTAAAGTTAAAATTTCAGTGGCAGTTGCCACATTTGATAGTATGTTGCCATATTATGTTAAAACCAAGTAAGTAATGTTTTTTTTAAATAGGACTTATTAGGTTTTATTGTTGCACAACAGTATGCTCTACTTCTATATTTTCATTTCTTGTGTACCAAAACTTTCTAAACACCCACTAGAAATGCACATTAAAAATGATATTTTAATAAATTATTCTGACTATAAATTTTTAGGCAAAAATCTTTTATTTTGAAAGTATTAAGTGCCTACAAATAGTGATCTTGGGTTAACTCTAGCTGTTTGAAAATGGATTAAATCAAACTCAAAGCCCCATTTGAAGAGTGATTAAGTTGCCATCAGCTGATATGGCAGTAATTTGAGTATAGCCTCTTTCAATATTATAGAATTCAGAGTAAGCCTTGAAATGATATTTTTGTAACAGTAACTAATACATATTTTTAGATTAAAGGTCTGTCATTTGTGAGTAAACATGCCATTCAGTAGGGTCGGTTGAGTGAATTATTTGAGTCAGCCGTTAATCGCCAATATTAATAAGTATAAACTGGGTATCTAATAGTTTATTAGTAACCTACATACAAATGGACCTTAAAGATGTCAAGGAATTCTTGACCTATCTCTTCAAATAAAAGTCACAAGGAAATGAAAAAAATGAAGAAATTTAATTTTTCCTCTGTGGCACTTAAATGAATACGTTTTTTTCGAACTTTTGAGGTGGATCCTAGTTGACCTTAATGTACTGAACATGTTTTTCATTTAACTAAATCTCTATCTTTTACTGTTTCCAACATCCTTATGCTTAACGTGATCTTTTGGACATACTGTATATCTTGGCATTGTCTTTGGCAATAAATTTTCTTTTAAAGACCACATACAGAGCGACCAACTTCAGAAAAGCCTTAAGTGGGTGTGTATGAAGGAACTATATTTTGACAAAGCATTTTTAACTGACCACACTAGTGAGAACTGAGAGTATTTCTGTCATTCTTCAATACGTTTCTTAAAAGTGAAGGTCTTTCTTCTAAATAAAATTCTTATTGTTTTTCTTCTGAGCTTTCACTTATTAAAATTATAAACTTCTTCAGGGATACAATCTAGTTACAATACAATGAAAAAAACTTGTTTTATAAACAATAATTACTTACATATAATAGTTGTATAATCTTCAGTCCATAATGCAAATTCTTTTAGAAAAAAATGTATAAAGTAGAAATTGTCATAATAGAAAAATTTCTAAACTGTAATTTTGTGATATGTATTAAAAACTCTTTTGGCATTTAAAAAGATTGAATGAAACCAGGCATACAAGTGCAAATTGAAAAAGAACCATACTTGAAAATATCTTTTTTTACAGCTTTATGGCAGATACAGAGGGATGGCAAGAATTAAGCGAATTGTACATTGCTGAACAAGATTTTAATAAAGCTGCCTTTTGTGTAGAAGAATTAATACTTCACAATCCACATAACCATCTTCTTCATCAACGTTATGCAGAAATTCGTTACACACAAGGTGGATTTGATAATATTGAATTAGCAAGAGCCTATTATTGCCAAGCGTTAAAATTAAACCCAAGTAATTTAAGAGCATTGTATGGTGTTTATTTGGTAAAGCATAAAATCTAAAAAGATGTTACAATTTTTTAACTAGTAAATTTTTAGTCGTCAAGTAATATAGCAGCATCAGCAAAGTGTACTGCACAGAAAAAGAAGGAAGCAGTTAAATTAGCTGAATGGGCTGTGTCTGAAATTAAAAAGCGTTACTTGGCCGCTAAAGAAGATCAGAAAGACACCAACTTGGAGGACCGACTTTCTGCATTGCAGATCAGTTAATTTAACCAAACTTTATATCATAATTTAAAATATAATTTGATTGAATTGGAACTGGTAAAATGGAAGAATTTGTGTTGTGAATGAATGTGGTATAATAATAGTAACTGTTTATCATTCTGCTGTGTACCTTCTAGAATTTTATATTTAATTATGTTATATGTAGATGTGTTTTATATAAATATAATATATACACACATAAAAGATTATTTTTCTTTGAGAATAATCTTAATACTTTTATTGTTTATTGAACAATAAAGAATCACATTATCAAAAGTCATTGTTTTAATATAACAAAAGATATTTATGAAAAAGTTATTAAAAGAATAACAAATACTTATTGTTGTAAACAATTTACGATGCTGTGCATTATATGCATCATTTCTTTCATTTGCTCATCTCGTTTTTGATCCCTGACTTTTAAATAATTTAAAATATCATTAAGAGATGTTACTTCTTGTTTAAATTCATTATCTGTTGAATTTGGTTTTAAAGAATTCTCAGTTCTCAGAGTCCATTCTTCAAAACTATCTTCATTTTGGTCATTGGTAGTATTTGAACCAGGTACATTTCCATGTTCTTCAATCAAATTTTGATGGATATTGCTGTGCATTGGAAACTTGGTTATATTTGTATCCATAGCTTCAAAATCACTATTTTTTATTTGAGACATGATATTATGCATTTGCTTGAAGTATGCCCAGGTGATCTTACTGTGATCGGATTCATTTTCGATAAGGGTTTTATACCTTTGTACTAAATTATGCCACATTTTACTAATTTGTTCAGTGGTGTATTTATCACCAGAAGGTAAGTGGTTTTGAATTATACTGGAAAACAAAAACAAGATGTTAGTTTGCTTTATATGTAACATCACATTTTATCTTACATCCAGCTCTTTTGTGCAGTGTGTTTTTCTTCACTAAATAGATATCGATATTTGTACCTTAGATCTATTAAAGTTTTTGTAAATGCTTGTTTTTCCACTAATTCAAGAAATTTACAAAAATATCAAATACCTACTTTATTTACGAAAACTCTTACCTTGTTTCTTCATATCATGTAATGTCTGATCAACATTATCACATTCCATTAAATCTTCATAACCTATATTTTGAATCTCATTTTCATTTGCTTTCTTTGAGTGTGCTCTATCAATTTGTTCAAAATATGGCCATGCCTTTTGCTTAACATCTGCTTCGCACTTAAGTTGCTAAAAATGAGTATTATTATAACATAAAATAGTATTATGTTTATTTTATCTTGGTTTCTTGGAATATTTTGGAATTTGTTATTACAAATTCAATTCTTGATATTAAAATAACAATTTACTGTATATTTCAGAATCTTATTGTTTTATTTATCTATTCATGTTTGTTACTATTTAAATCAATTATTTGAGAAATTCCTCATGTCCATTATTTTAGTCCAGGGAAACATATTTGCTTGCAAAAGGTTATGTAGTTCTAATTTTTGGATATGTTGTGTATATCGATGCCCTAGTGAAAAACCCAAGTTTTCGACCTCGTCGTCCCTGTGCGATCGCCGTGGGGCCCCAAAAACCATCAAAATTCCGGACTTTTTCAGTTTTTTGATAATATCTTTTTACCAAAGCATTACAGAGGAAAGATTTTTGATTAAAAGTTGTAGAGCATTACATTTGCTACAACTTTTGTATGAAAAATGTTTTTGTAGAGCGATTGGGTAGATAGTTACGCTTCATCATAGTTACCAGTTTTTTGTAAAAATGATACTTTTTGAGGTTTTTGATTGTTTTTAAACAGTTTTATTACTATTTAATTAATTATTATTTTTATTAATAATAATAATAATATAATGTTAATTTCACATAAATGAATTTATATTGTAACGGTCTTTTGTCGTTATCATCCCGTCACATGGTAAATCTTACGGTATATCATCATCCTTCCTTGTGAGACACCGTGTAGATACAACAGTTTCTTTTACAATTGATTTACGCTTTCGAATTCTGTGGGAATGCGACACGCGTGCCGGACAGACAGAACCGAGACGTGAGAGTGGAAGTGTTTTCCTGCACTTGTTCTTTAGCTAGGGCGATTTTTCTCGTTCGAGACTGAAAACCCTTTTTTATCAAAGGGGTAAGTTAACATTCCTTTTTTTTTTTACATCCCTTGCGTCTTCATTACTAATGGTTGATCCTTGTCCCACAGTATTATTTTTTATTGGATCCCACGGATCTAGTGGTAAAAGTCACAATCGAGTCTTCTTGCGTGCCTCTCCAGAAGCCTTGTTGTTGCACCTGTATTCTAGCAGTAGCTGGACGGCGAGGAGTGACTAGTGTCGACATTGGTGTGCAAGAGCAACAGATGCTGGATTCCAATCTTGCAGTGGACGATTGAACTAATCTACGGTTCCCTCCGGTTCCAATTTATGCTAATATTTAATTTTGTTAAATTAATTTATTTTGTTAATTAAACCTTTGCTTATTAAAATTTAGAGTGACCTGTTCAGGTTTAATAAGGATCTTAACCTTTTATTAAATCCCTTTGTAATATAATTTTTTGTTTGACCCGTAACTTCTAAATTTGTTTAAACTATCTAATTTGTTTGATTAATGTACTATTCGGATGTAAATTGAAGATTTCTTTTTGTTTAACATTGTTTTCCAGGTGTATTTCAGTATCAGCAAGCGAATTTCGATCGAAAGCTGCTTCCTTCGTCACTGTGGTAAGATTAATTTATTACTTCAATGATTATCCGAATCTTGCTTTAATTGTTTAATTTGTTTATTAAAATTTCATTGTACACCTAAATGATTTCAAATTCGTTTGTTTAGAAATTTTAATTCCTTAATTTTCTGTTTTATACAAATAATTATTTTGTGATATCGGAGATTTTTATTTGCATTTCTTTGGTGTTTTGATTTTTCTCTTAGCTTTTGAACAATTTGATATTGTTTGCCTGGTGTACTTTATGATAACATTTGTGTAAATTTTATATTGTTACCTTGGACTTATTTTTTGTATGAAACTGTTTTTGTGGTTACTTTAGAAAGTATAAATTTATTTGTAAATACGAATTAAAAAGATTACTAGATATTTTAATATACGTTAATGGTTAATTACTAAAAGGTGTTTTATTGTAAGTATAATCTTAGCCGTCCTGCTCCCAAGTCTACCCACTTGAGTTCAGCTGGCCTAGGACCCAGAGATCCTAGAAGTTAAGTCAATTTTTTTACTGTAATGCAAGGTTTACGTTACAATATAAATCAAAATATTAATCATGAAACCTGATGGGCAATTGAAACAGCAACATTAAAATGGAAAGATGAAGAGCCGATTACCAATTTTTATAATTATAATAGGAGATATTATGATAATGCAGATACTATAGTAATAAAAAAAGTTATAACTTCCTACGTTTAGCTATATGGTTTCTGACTTCGAAACTTCAGCCAGTTCTTCTTCAACTTTTTCCATTAGCACTTCAGTTGGATCATCTTCATTTTCATCAACTACAATATCCACTGTATTTTCACAAGTTTGCCCAGAGCAGTGTTTACTAATGATAGAGCACTTGGGTCCGGCCTTTCTACAGCTGCAGGCCTTAGTGCATTCTTTCTTGCAGTGACAGGAAATGAAAGTCGGGATTGACTGAGGAACTGTATCCCTGGCAGTTTTAATAGGAACAAGTCCTTTACTGTCTTTCCCCCATCCCCAGTCCACAGGGTTTTTCATTTTGCTAATCCATGTCTGGACTTGGCAATACATGCGGAAGATATGGTACATAGCAGCAGCCTGTGTCAGTGGCAGCTTTGCAAGATTGAACTTGCTGCCAGTAGCAGATTTGGAGAAGAGGTGATAACACAAAGCATTTAATGTTGTTGCCTATTGTCACCCCCATAAAGATGAAGAAGTATATGTTTTATGTGAAATTAATATTATATTATTATTATTAATAATAATAATAATAAATTAAATAGTAATAAAACTGTTTAAAAAAAATTAAAAATCTTAAAAAACTATCATTTTTACAAAAAATTGGTAACTTTGATGAACTGTAACTATCTACTTAATTGTTCTACAAAAACATTTTTCATACAAAAGTTGTAGCACATGTAATGCTCTACAACTTTTAATCACAAATGTTTCCTCTGTAATGCTTTGGCAAAAAGATATTATTGAAAAACTGAAAAAAGTCCGGAATTTTGATGGTTTTTGGGGCCCCATGGCGCTCGCACAGGGGCGAGGAGGTCGAAAACTTGGGTTTCTCACTAGGGCATCGATCGATATACACAACATATCCAAAAATTAGAACTACATAACCTTTTGCAAGCAAAGGTCGTTTTTTCAGCCTCTATATTCCCTAGACTATTTGTAGATATCTGGAAAACGGCAAATTATATTATTCCTTCCCAAGTTCATTCAGATTGTTTTGAATTCTTTCATGTCCAGTAAAATTTATTACCATAGTAATTAAGACAAAAATAGTTTAATATGCATTATAGGAATGCACAGAATGTTATTTTCATTTTCTGAACAATTACAGCTAAAAAACATGGCTTTCTGAAATAACTAACTACTATGTTAATTCAGCTAAGAAATGTAGCTGTTGTTGCACTTAGTATACCAAATGACTTTTTAATTTAATAAATAATAATTCATTTTAAACCTTTTTTTAATGATTTTTAACCTTTGGCAATATTTATCAATATTTTTTGTAAAATGACGATAATAATCAATAATCAATAAGGTCATGTCAACAATGAATTGTTGACGTCGACGTTGTTGACACGCACATCATTGATGTCAACTGTCAACAATGTCAACAGTTTAGACATTATGAATGCACATGCGTAAAGCTGTTAAACTTGATTTTTCCTTTATTATTTAAATCTTAAATAGTTTATTACAATAGTTTTTATTTGACTTAAAGTATGTAAGGGCAAATAGGAGGCACAGGGAATTGTGAGATGCTTAAGTACGTTCAAGTCTAATGTACGTATAGAATAATTTTGATTAGAAAAAAAACAAATGCTAGGATGTTGTTCATCATGTTAGTATTTGTTTTTTCAATTAATAAAATCTTTTGCATTAAGATACCTATGTATACTAACTGTCACATTGCTAGAGTTGCCCCCACCACAGTTTATACCTTACAGAATCAG